>VWZF01005682.1:1123642-1200620 GCA_013396755.1 Sclerurus mexicanus | reverse complement strand
TTTTTTCTTTTCCCTTATGGCAACACACAGGACTTCATATTTGTCTCAAATGGCTCTGTATTTGTCTGGATATTCTTTTCCCTTCATGCTTCTTAATAGTTTCCCCAAACCTTTTCCTGACTTACTTTTTTTTGGGCATGACTGTGTTAGGAATAGGACGAAAGAGGAATAGGACGAAAGAGGAATAATTTGTTCTGACTACAGATGTAGTGACTTATCCAGAACTAATTTTGGTATGAGACTGCCAACACAAGATGTCTGAGCCAGCACTTTTCATGCCGTCTGCTGATTTTTCTCCAGAGTGTCGTTTTTCTAGGCAGTGTGGTGGATGTGTTTCCCCTACCCAGAGGGCATACACAGGTTTGCAGTACAAAGGGGAGAGAGAAAGTGCCTTCACTGCACCAGTCCTCTTCCTGCAGAGCCGGGGAAGAGTCACTTTTTTTCTTGGTTTTATTCAGACAAATGTTCCTAGAAACTTTTGAGGCATTCGTCTTATTCGTAACCACATTGCACACACTGGAGAGCTACTAATAACATAAATCCATTAGGCTTAAACGATAAAAGCAGAAAATAACATCGTAAGACAGAATTGAGAAAGAGACTGGCTATTATGGGTTAGATCTATATTTAGCACCTTGGACTCAAAAGCACTATAGAATCATGGAAATTAAAAACAGACTGCAGCATGCACTCCATACAAATATAAGAGGTAATGCAGAAGGCAGAACAAATTGGTTTTCTTTTTTCCAAAATCCCTCAAACAGAGAGGTAACCAAGGGTGAGGGTGAAGGGAATAGTAAGCAGTAAGTCCAAACTGAAGAGAGACCTCGGGAGGCAAAAAAGAGATCAAAGATGATCCATTTAGCTGCGTGTGCAGGGAGGGACACCTAGGATATAGCAGCCTTGCTTGCTGCTCTGGCTTCTAGGCATATGGTGAGTAAATAACACATTATTAATAACTCACAATAACGAGTCTTATCATCTATTCATATCAAACAATGCTGCAGAAGGAACTGTGCAAATTAAAAGCACAATATTCTTTAAATACAATAATAATGTGAGGACACTCTGCCTTCCTTATGTAATATAACAACTAAGGTATTACAAGAAACTCATAATCTGATGAAGTCCTTGCGTGTCATAACCTCCAGATGCCTCTACATAAAAGATACATGTCAAAAAAACCTCTTTTTACAACATGATAACACTTACAGAGTCCCAGCCCTGTGCTGGGGACAGCCCCAGGGACTTTGTCAAGCCCACCTCTGAAGCCTTCAGGAGTGAACTGTGTGCCTTGTAGGTGGGGCTTCAGGGCTGCCCTGTCGTTCTCACCCACAGTGACAAGCTTTCCCTCTGTACCTGTTCAGCAACTGGAGAGCCGGAGAAATCAGATTCTGCCAGTGACTTGGATGTTTCTCCACTGCATGAGTCCTTGGTGTGTCGCCAGAAAGGTTGCCTCTCTGCTCTGCTCAAAGGGCAGTAAGCTCTTGTGCAAGATACTGTTCCCTCACTTGCTAGAGGTGTCTTAGCTCTCCATTGACCAGAAGCAATGCAGCAATATCTATGTAGATGAATGATGTCCAGGATAATCAGAACAAACAAAGTTCTTTAAAATTAGCATTTCTAGAGAGTTTGAAATCACCAAAGAGCCATGAATGACTAAATCAGACTAGGATGAAATGCAGAGAAGAATCCAAGGCTGAGAAAAAGCCCAGAGCTGTATTTTTGCCAGTTTCTCTAGTAGGATAAATTCCTCCTGCTAATTATGAGCCTTCGATTTCTCTGTCTGACTTTAATGATGCTCCCTTTGCCTAGGACAAGCACAGTCCTCTCCCTCCTCACTCCCCTTCTAGAAGTTTATCCCAATAACTACCATCACAGAGCAATAAAGTTATTTCTGCATAAAGGAAACATCTGAGCTTGTACAAGAAATCTCACTTACCAAAAGTACTTAAAGCCTGTAGAAATGGAGGAAAGAAAGAAAAGAAATCCTGCAAGTGGCAATGTTGGGTATCTACATTTCACTGCTTAAACTCAGGGATTATCATTGAATTTAACTGTGCATTGTACTTTGTAAAGTTCTTCCAATGTTTCCCACTGTTAAATTAGAAAATTTTAAGTCTGACGCAATTTGAGCTGCTCTATATTTAAGTCCAAAAATGACAAGGAAGTAAACATACTTCTGGGATGACCTATTACTATTTAAAACAGGGGTGGGAATGGAAACCAAAGTTTATATACCCTTGGGATGCATACAAACATCTAGGGCAATAATAATGGCATCTGCTGATGGTTTGGGGTCATTGGCTGTGAATTGCTTGCCTGTACAAAAAGAGTTTCTAGAGACAACGCTTCACGTGCCCCTCAGGGTGGATTTCTTGGCAGGGAGCGTGTGAAAAGGCTGGCTGTGGCCACATGTGGCTTGCCCCATATTAATACATACACATATATATAAAATTACAGCTTATTGGGGGAAAAAATAAAAAAGCAAGTCTTCTTCCCATCAACTGATGCACCTGTAGCACTGTGCCTGACAGTACAAGAGAGTCTGCATTGATCATCCTTCCCTGAATAGCATGCATTTTCTTCAGCATACAGATGCATATACTAAAAAGGCAGCTGTTTAGACTGTTCCCACTTATTTTTCCTCAGGTGAAGTAGCATTCTTTCCAAAATCTCCTTCATTCTTTCCGTAGCACTCACCACATCCTCCCTGCTGCTGCCTGACATCCCTCCAGGAGCCACGGCCTGATGAAGATTCCCCTGAGATCACTTTTGCTGAAGCAGAGACTCAATAAAGTTGCAAGGTTTGGGGTAACCTTTCCCAGAGTGGTGCCTGATGCTACACAGCTCAGGCTGTGAGGTCTCATGAGACATAGTCCACAGCAAGAGGATGAGATGAAGATTTTTCTTACTCTCTCACCTTTTCACCCCCTCATCCTCCAGGTTTTTTCTTCTCTGTCAGCTTTATTAACACCAGGGCCAGACTGAAGAATTGATCCAGATTAAAAAACGGAGGAGGGGGAAGGGTTTTGGCAGATGTTCTTAAGCCAGATCAGTTCCTTAGTTCAATTCACAGTGTTGTGCAAATTGTGCCAGGGAGCTGCATGGGGACAGGGGCAAGGACATATTATGTGTCAGGAACACGTTGAGTCAGAATATATACTGGAGACTTTATCTCATGAAGTGACATTATGGATTTAGGCCCCAGAGCAAGAGGTGACAGTGATTGCTTGGATGTGCCTTTAGTTCCAGTAAGTTAGATTTAAGCAATGTGGGTTTAAACAGCTAATTTAAAGACCACCTTGAAGAAAAGCTAAAACATTTTATTTTCTGCTTCTTTAGAATGCCCTTTGTCTGATGTAGAGAGTCAGTGTAAATGGGGTTAATTTGTTTTTCATAGCAAGAAAGGGTTAGTGATTAACGAAAAATACATTATCACTTGTTACAAAAAGTATTGAAAAACATTTTAGAAATACCAGCTGGTGACAGATATGCCGAGGTAGCAGGCTGCAGTAACTTTTCTCCAGTCTAGTTCCCTTGCGTACGAAATTCTTCCAACAGTACTTCTAGGAAAATAACCTGTAGAAGGTCTGTGCTGGTTTTGGCTGAGATAGAGTTAATCTTCTTCACAGTAGCTGGCATGGGGCTATGGTTGGATTTGTGACCAAAACAATGTTGATAATATAGGGATGTTTTTGCTACTGCTGAGCAGTGCTAACACTGAGTCAAAGCCTTTTCTGCCTCTCACCCCACTCCACAAGAGAGGAGGCTGGGGGTGGGCAAGGAGCTGAGATGGGACACAGCCAGGACAGCTGACCCCAGCTGACCCCAGGGATATTCCATACCATATAGCATCATGCTCAGCATATAAAGCTGGGGGAAGAAGAAGGATGGGGGGTGGGGGAGGTGCGTGGACATTTGGACTGATGGTGTTTGTCTTCCCAATTCACTGTTACGCATAATGAAGTCCTGCTTTCCTGGGGATGGCTAAACACCTACCTGCCCATGGGAAGTGTGAATGGATTCCTGGTTCTGCTTTGTTTGTCTGTGCAGCTTTTGCTTTACCTGTTAACCTATCTTTATCTCAACTAGTGCGTTTTCTTACTTTTACTCTTCTGCTTCTCCTCCCTATCCCAGTGGTGAGAAAGTGAATGAGTGGCTATGTGGGGCTTTGTTGCTCACTAGGGTTCAATCACAATGATGACCTAGCAAGAACGCAGTGATAAAAAGTAAAGAGAAGAAAGGTTTGGTTTGTATTATCAACTACCTATGATCCCACTATTTCAGCTGGTTTCCTCCACCTGGACAGGGGTTTAAGCTGTGTCCCCATTAGCTGGCCTGCTTGTGTACCTTTAATAAGGCACAAGTCCAGTCATCAAATCTATGGCTCCAACCCAAATGATTTTTCAAATCCACACATCACACTGAAGAACACCTTAGGCGGTGAGGTTTCTGGTTTTCATTATGCAGGGAAATAATTTGCTACCAAGAAGGCAAATTTAAAAACTGTAGGCAATAAGAGGTCACATTTTCATGGAAAAGGAAGGATATGTATTTTATACAGTTTATTAATATCAGAGATCTGAAGAAACTGTTGAACATAAAAATATTCAATGTACATGAATAAACAACAGTGATGATTTAGAAACTCCACCATCATGGTTCTTATGGCCCACTACTGCTATGGAACCATTCAGGGCTTTACTTGCCTGGGGGAGATCCCAGCTGAGTCGGCTTTTCTGGAAGCTTGAAGAGCTCTCCACACAAAGCTGAATCGCAGCTTTTCATATTAAACCTGAAAGCACAGGATAAAATCTCATCCAGTTTTCAAGGTAGCTGGTTGATAACAGAGTGGGTTCTGCTTTGATGCAAACAGGACTCAGCAGCCCTGCTGAAAGCACTGGCCAACAGCACCATCCCTCATTAAGTCTTGCTAATTATATTAGCTGCCTCTCAGCTGTTGCATGGGCAGCAGCCAGGAAAGGGATAGTGACAGAAGTGAGTCCTGAGGAGGACTCTCTAAATGCACTGACACATGTAATCCTGCCTTGCCAAGAGGAACAGATGAAGTGGCCTTTGGGGTCCTTTTCTCCCATTTTGTAACCCTAGCCAGACTACCTCAGCTAACTAATGGAGATTGCAACAGAAGCTGCTGCAAATTCTAGATGGCAAAAGACACCTTGCTGAGCTGTCACGAAGCCTGCCTGTGCTGAGATGGAGACAGGGCACACAGCTGCCCTGGGAGCACTTGGTACACATATCCCAAGGGATACCCAGAGCATCATTCTCCTTAGCACCTTAGACATTCTCCTTAGACAACTCCTGGAGCCACAGGCAGAGGTGCTCCTTGGATCTGATCACATCTACCAACCCTTGCAGAAACTCAGGAACATCTTGGATGGCACTAAATACTCATATTTTTGCAGCTGAATGAAGGCCCAAGTCCCCATTGGCCATATTGGGAGCTCACATACTTGTGAACACCCAAATGAATGCAAAGCCCTTGCTCCCTGAGAGCCCATGCTCTGGCCAGAATGCCTGTCTTGAGGAAAAGCCTCTCCTATGTTTTTCTTGTTTGAATAGGAGTACTTGCAACCAAACTGCTTTAGAAAACAACAACTCCCTTCTGGCTGTTGCTTGGCAGGGATGAAGTGATGTGCCATACTCACAGCGTGGCAGAAGAGGCCTGGAAGGGTTTTACTTGACTGAGAGCATGGTCCAGTCTGGCTCTGTGACAGATAATAGCACCATGAGGCTGTGATGCTGCAGCAAAGCCAAAAACACCTGCCCAAATTCACAGCACTGTTGCAGCTGGGGTGACATCAGCCTTGACACATTTTGATGCTTAAAATGAAAAACAAATGGGAGGAAGTCAAGAAGACAACTTTTCTGCCGGGCAGTTAATCACTGCTTTCTTGTTACCTGGGACCAGCAAGTGTGACCTTATCTAGTGATTGTGTGACCCTGGATGCAGCCACTCATCTTTGCTCTACCTCATGAAGAGAGTGTGTTTGTCCCATGCAAGGTTCTGGTGCTGGCACAGATCTGACAATCCTTGGCCACAAGGCTGTTTGCATAAAGGTGGTGCTTTGAATCTCACACATGTTTTGTTCAGGATGTTAATAGTTAAATCCAATGGGTTAGTAGCATCAGTGGGTGTCAAACCCCTTTGCTTGCTCATGAGCTCCCAGCCAGGCTGACTCTTTGCAGGACTTGCAGAGGGAAGACAGGCAGTTACTGTCATGGGTTAGCAAAGGCAGTGGTTGTCAGGTAGAGGTCCTTGTGTGGTTTCACAGACAGTTCTTCGTGGGATAAATTCCTCCCAGGGGGCAGGAAGCACAAGCCTAACTTGCTTCTGAAATCCAAGCAATGGACAAATGAAATAGGTGAGGGTTTAACCCACAGGTAATACTACAAATGAAAAGAACTCAGAAGGCAGGATTTGCTCTTGGCATTTCTACAGCACTCAGGACTCTCGGGAGTATGCAGGGATGTAGCACAAGATACCGGTGAGCTATGTTGCCTAGAGGACATAGTGTCAGGCAGAAGGAGATGGGCAGGGAGAAAGACCTGATAAAACAGCTCTGATGGTTGTGGGAAAGCAAGTGAGATTTGGGGGCAGGAGGAAAGAAGCTCTGAGCTGCCCCTGGCAGGTGACACATGAGCATCTGAGCCAGCAGGGGCTGCATCCCCAGTGCTGCTCCCAGTGCCTTCTATTCCCAGAAGGGCTCTGGTAAGGGATTGCCTCAGCACAGCCAAGGTCACTCCTCTGCCCCCTCCAGACCTCAGCCTCAGCCCTGGAAATGGTGCGTTGACCCAGTATCTTTGAAGATAGATTAGCTTGATTCCCAGACTTCCCAAAACTCAACACATACTTTAGCTCTGATCTGCCTTGTGCACTGATCCTCTAATGAAGGTGTACATTAAAATATATGAGCCAAAATGTTATTATTTTATGAACAGATGTTCTCCAACTTTCTTGCAGGAATGTGCTGACTCTTGAGGAGATGGAAAATGGCAGCAACATTCCAAACCACCTCTGTACAACAATACTGATTTACCAGAAACAAAGAGAATTAAGACAATCATAACTGTTAAAAACATTCAATTGAAAATGTTCCCTGTTCACAAAGTGAGGCATTTACCAAATGCTTATTGAAAAAGTTCTAATGTTGAATAAGTGAGAAACTTTGAACTAGAAATAGATTTTTATTTTATGTAATCAAAACTTTGGTTTTGTTGTTCAAATTCTCCTTTCAAAGCTAAAATTTGTTTTCTCCCCAGGTTGTCTGTGTAAGTTGCACAGAAAAAGGAGAAAGGACTAATGCCTAAGGAGGAAGTAGAGCAGAACTTCTCCCCAGTTTTTACAAAACTGAAGTAAAATATGGGAAAAAGAGGGGACAAAGTCCTGGCCAATATTCATTCCTTTTAGCCTAGCAACGTAAGTAGGAAAAGAAAGGATGAAGAAAAGCCCATGTAAAAAGTGGTTTGTGTTTTCAGTCACATTATTTCAACTACAATCAAAAACAACTTTTTTGAGTTTTATACCCAGAGGCATGTCACATCAGAAGATACTTTTCAGATACATTTCATCTTACTGTCATGACAAGGACTATATAGAGAGGTTCTTCCAGGTGTCACGGGAGTTTATAGTCCCATAGCAAGAAGATAATGTGGAAAACTTTGCTAGGATTGTGCCTGTGCAGTTATATGAGACTGTTTCAAAGTAGAGCATAAATTGGTAATATAGATCAATTCCCTGATAAATTGAGGGCTATTAACCTCAATATATTTCTCTTACTTTAAAATACAATGCAGTAATCCCTTCTTGCTGAATGAATAACTGACATCAATTTCCCACATTTCCTGTCAGAAAAGGAATGAAACAGCAATGGGAGATTGAAGAGGAAGATTGGGTTCTGCACACTTTCACACTGCACAGACAGGCCCTACATGAGTGCCAGACTGGCAGGAAGGAAAGTTTCTATATTACCTCCATCAGGTATTTTATACACATTGATGAGCTCCCCTTGAGCCTTATCTTCTCCAAGGAGGAGCACTCCCAGCTCTCTCAGCTCTTGCTCATATCCAAGATGCTCCAGTCTCCTACCATCTTGATGGCCCTTTGCTGGACTCACTCCAGTATGTTCATGTCTGTGCTGAACTGTGGAGCCCAGCACTGGATCCAATGCTCCAGCTGTGTCTCATCAGTGTGGAGAAGAAGGGCAATATCACCTCCCCTGACCTGCTGGTGACTCTTTGCTTATCACAGCACTGCTGCCCATGTTGCCCACCTGGGCCCCTGAGGCTGTTTCACAGAGGTTCAGCACCATCATGGCTCACTTGGTGTACCAGAGCCATGATAGGCACCCTAGGGCCAGCACTGATGTGAGAGTCAGTAATCCCAAACCTCTCTGTGTGTGGCTAGTGGAGGCCACGATGAGTCTTCATTCCCACTCCATGAAGGAACCTGACCTTTTTCTACTTTTTCCAAGCCTGCTCATGAAGAAAGGCATGTCCACAATTCCTTTGTAGAACATCACGTCTCCCTTTTCCCTCCCAGGTGCTGGAGGTGAGGGGGAGGAGGGATTGTCCAATCTGTCACAAAAGCTGCTCTCCCCATTCACAATCCCCTCCTTTGCTTCCCTTTGTAGGTCTTCCTCCCACTGCCTCTGCCAACCCTTCCCACCTTCAGTCAGAAGTCACCTTTAATTTCTCCTGTCCTGATAGATCACAGAGAAAAGCCTGTGCTAGCTGGGTAAATGGCCCCACATGAATCCCCCACAGAGGCTGAATTTCCAGGGGAATCAACCAAGAGCAGACATGGCTGGGAACCAGACTTCTCCCTCCTCCACCTAGAGCAGTTCTCATGTTTCCCTGCAGCAGTGGGGCAGGCTTTCCAAGGAAACATGAGATTATGAAGGGCTTGTTTTAGAGAAGTGTTCCTCTGTCTGTTCTGAAGAGCCAGCAAAATGCCCCCTAGAGCATGGCCTCTGGAATCCCGGCTCAACATTATGGCAGGGAGAAATTTATTGGTGCACAAAGGAAGACTAACTGCTACACTAATTGAAAATGACTTTAGAGGAATATAGGTCACCAGAGCATGATCTGACCCACAGTTTGGCCAGGATACAAACACTGGTACCTTGGCCACGAACACTGCCACGAGAGGTTCACAGATTGCACATAGTTAAAACAGGGGATTGTGTTGCATCCTGAAAAGACAGGAGCAGTGCCAGCAGTCAGAGTTAATAGTTGAAGCCAGATGCTCGCCCACCTCCCGCGCCTTCTCCCCAGAAAACAGGATGCCTTTCTTGTCTGCCACTCGCTGTTCCCGGCACCAGCTGATGAGGCATCTCCTCCCCCGGTTGGTACAAAATAGGCGGCCATCTTCCAGGAAAGCCACAAATCTTCTTTGACAAGCAGTGATATTAACAGGGATTAGGGAATGCAAGAGCCACTGCCAGAATTGAACAAAGGATGCAGCCCAGGCTGCCTGGCCCTGGAAGCTTTTTAATCAAGATTAAAGGTTACATTGAGGACGGGGCTGTATTTTCAACCCACCATGAAACCACCCATTCACCCATTCAGAGCAAGGATTTCTGAGCAACTGGCAGCCCGTGATATGTGCAGGCTCTCACCAGCACTGATCCTCCCTAATCTCAGGAACGGTATGCAGTGATGGAAAGGGAATATTGTGGCTGACAAGGCAGCGAGTGAAGGCATCATCCCAATGGCTTATATTGCTTTCCAAGATTAGATGGCATCACAGTACATGACATTCTGTCAGAGCTCTCTTGGTGCATGGATGGCAGGCAGAGCCTTGCCTTCAAACCCCATGGAAACCTCTTTGTCAGGGAAAGGTTTTCCATTCTCCCACAAGCAGTGAGTTTGGTAACTTGCAAATAACATCTCTGCCTCTGCATCTCCACCCATGTCCCCTTGTAGCAAGTTCCCATAACATACCCGAGTTTAGGTCTGGACCTGCACAATGAGTGAACAAAAGTGCCTGCAGATAATAAAATCTGATGTCAGTGGAGATTGTGGTTTCCAGCGTTTTACCAGGATTATTTTCTAGATACATTCAAAATATCTTTTTTTTTTTATATTTGATCTTTTTATTTTTAAAAGACCATCAGGAAGCTTTGCCAGCAATTTGTTTGTGGGATGAGAAGTCATATATTGAACTCCTAGTAACATTACAGCTGCTCTCTGAGTAGCATGATCACATTTGGGGCCTGGACATAGATTTGTGACACTTGATGCTGAAGTTTCAATCTCTTGAAGTCATACATGCATTAACATAACCACAAGATCACATTCAAAGAATTGTAAATAGAAAAATCTTTATCTTTTGCAAGTAGTATAATTGCTCTGTCACCTAATGTGGCCAAAACCAGGCAGACCAGGTACCATTCAGCTATGGCAAAGTGGGTCTCGCCACAGAGGGTAAAATTCTTATGGGGAGCCGAGGAAGCATTCAGGCTGAGCTTTCTTCACCACAGCTGGGTTGCTGCTGGCACCACAGCCAAACTGGCTGCAGTGTAAAGTATGTGTACACTGATGGGTGTGCATGTGTGTGCATACATTACCACATGTGTGTCAGCAATCCTCTGTGTGTTTTAAATTGCCACCCCATCCATGTGATATGCTGAATCACGAAAACAGTAACATTGAAGTTACACACTGACTCTTGTCTGGATTTGGCTTCATGTGGTTTCAAATGAAGGTTTTCTTCCTCATCCTTAGAAGCACCTCTAGTGAAACAGAAAGGAAGATAGGGAAAGAAAACACAGACAAAAAGAGGGATCATTCAAGGCACCCACCATACTCAGTCATCTCTGGTTACTAGGTGTCTGTAAGCCTGTATCAGTCATATGTGGACAGCCATTAATTACATGTGTAAATAATCACAGCTGCTGAGCTCCTCATGGGTTTTAGCAAGAAAAATTGCCTGTGCGAAACTGCCAGAGGATGTGCCTTATTCTCTGGTCTGTATTCATTATTCTCTTATATAAAAATTTCATTTACGTAGTCAGAAACAATGCTGTGAGATCTAGGCCAGCTACCACACACCCTAACTAACCAGGAAGCAAAGCCAAAGCAAATATTCCTGGGTTCTGCAATACACAGTACACACTGAATAATTACCCACCCAAAATATTCAAAGAATAACAAATAGAGTATTAAAAAAAAATAATGTCAGGATTGGTCCATGAGCCATTCAGCAGCCAAATGTTGAACTAACAAATTAGGACATTGAATGAGTTGCTGGCAGGGGTCTATTCAGTGCTGGGGGGGTCTATGGGTCCCTCCCCACTGCTGGTGTCCGCTGGAGAGGCAGTGGGTGCCAGAGCAGAACACCTTTCCCACCAGTACTTAATAACCACCCTGCCTACTTCAGCACAGCCTGCAATGCAAAGAGCTCTAAAAACCCAGAACTGAGGACAGCAGCTGCACTGAGAACCCCAAACTATCACCCTGCAAAGCAGTGCCTGGGCTTGTGCCAGCCACGTAGTGCTGGCCCCGCTCCCATATGTGTGTGGACTCACTTCCTTCAGTGCAGTGCATTTGGTCCCTCCTCAGCATGATGAAGTAAATAAGGTCACTTGCACAAACACACCCTGTTTATCTTTCTTGCTGCCACCAGCTCTCACCCTCTCCAAATATGATTGTTATGTCCCCGCTCACATAACCTGTCCCAACATCCTAATTCTGGTCTTCCTGCTGGGCTAAGCCATGCTATCTTTGCATTGCAATCAAAATGAATCCCAAGAAGTGGTCTTGCAGCTGGTAAGAAATGAAATGCTGTGATGACTTGAAGGCTTAGGAGAGGGCAAGGGTCAAGTGGATTACCCTCCTCATATAGCTCACAGGTTTTCTCTTAGGAAAATCCCCCTCTAGTTGTCAAGAAGGCGAGTCACAGAGAGCACAAAGACTGTCCTCTCAAGCCAGCACCTCCCACCTCCTCCCACTGATCTCCACCAGTAAAAACCTCTGTGTGGCTCATTTCAAAGCAGGTGGCAATTTCTAATACCAGTGTACTTTAAATAGAGGAGGTGGTCGTCCAGGGACTTAGGGTACCTGTTATAAGTAAAGTGGTGTGAATGAATATATCATATAAGCAGACAGGGTTGTCTCTGGATTACTTTCGAGAAAAGAGAGGTGCAAAGGCATTTCCCCAAGATATGCACTGGGGTGAAAGGAAAAGACAGGACCTAGACTGTCTTCCAAGGTTCAGTGCTATAAACTAACATATTAGCCTACTAACAGATAAACTGTTCTAAAAACAAACAAAAAACAAACAAAAAAACTTACAAAACCACAAACAAAACCCAACAAACGCAAACAAACAAAACCTCAACAACCCAAACCCTAGATCTTATTACTTCAATGCGTCTCACCATTGAGCTCTCAGCATCCCAATACAAAATTTTCATTGCCTATTCTTCCATTTTCCAAAATATTCCTGTACAGTAATTATTTTATACTATCATTACTGTAGAAGAAAATCTATTACCTACAGTAAAAAAAGGGAGAAAATATTTTTTAAATGAAATTAAATGAAATAATGAAATGAAATGAAATGAATTTTTTCTAGCAGTTTCCTCACTAAATTCTGCCATGAAATCCTAGATAGCTGTGCCAAAGGCACAGCCATTGATACAAATGGAAGCTGCCACCAGATAGACATGAGCTGATTTGGTCTCTGAAGCACATGATCTGTCCAATGTAGAGAAGTTTATCTAACAGAGCGCTGTGATGATTTCTATTTAACACTCTAGAATAGCCCATCAAGCATCCTGTAGGAAAGAGAAAGAAGAATAAAAACTGACACAACAGCAGAAGATATTTTCTTTCCTGAGGCAGGCATGAATCTAATATCATACATCAATCAAGGGCTACTAACTGGCCAGATCTGCACTCAGAATATTTACATTGATAAAACTGAAAGAATCATTCAGCTCAGCTTAGTATTTTAACAGACCTGGGATGTGCAGCTTTTGTTTACCTACAAACTTTCTGGTGAGAAATATGTTGTGAAGAGGCTTTGTTTGTTGTGTTTTGCTTTTATAATGCTCTGCTGGTCTCTGTTTTGCGACTACACAGAACAAAACTTCCTTACAATCCGGCATCATTCCATTACTCAGTTTTCTTCTTTCACCAGAAATTTTGAACTTCACCAGTATATGGTTATTCCTGATATTCCCAGCTTACTTTGTTATTGCTCATGGCTGCAGCTTGGCCCTAGTCTCTGAGAGAAACTCAAGCCTTGAATGAGGAGTGTGGACTTGGATTCATCCACCCCCACAGAGGAGCATCTCTGGAGACAAAAAAGCAGCAGGTCTAAGCTATAAGACCTTATCCAGAATCACCTTCTTGAGACAGTTTCACTGCAGATGGAACATCTCGGAAATGGATGGAATTGCACATGTTCCAAATTGGAATAATGCAGTTGAGTATCTGTGTCCCAGTAACAGAGGGCTGTCCTAGCACACGCAGCTTTGAATATCCACAGAGTGACAGACCACAGTACTGCAACTTACAGTAATAGGAGAAAACAACAGATCAAAGGTGGCTTCTTAATCTGTTTTGATCTGTGCTCCCCTATCTCAGTTCACAAGCCTTAATTCATGTGCATGGCTGGAGGGGACCATCCAGCATTTGTGCTTTTATTGTCTAGGAGGCTTAGTTTCCAGCCTAAGTTTAGTCCAACACACATTTTACCATCTGCTCTATTTCCTATATGCCTATGAGATTTTTTCTACACATAAAATTATAACATGAAGATTCACATATGCTTATACAGCTTATTTTTATTATTATTTGTTAAACACTGAGAATTTCCTTGGCACAATACAGGGCCCAGCATGAAGATGTATCAAGCCCTGAAGCCATGCTTTATGTGAAATACACCCAAAATGGCTATTCTGGCTGAAAGAGCAGTGCTAGGAATTTTAAACCACTTCCCCTCCTTGGAGTTCTGAGCAGATTCATGACATTTCTGGCAAGGCAGCTTAAAGAACCATTCACAGAAATTTGTGCTGCAGTCATCACAAAAGCTTTCTTCTTTTGATCGTGCAAAACCTGATTTTCAGTGCAAAACGTACATTTCAGCAAGTTTACGATAGTCCATAAACATTTTGGAATGCAATTTCAGAACTAAATGGCAACAATAAAATGTCACTGTTCTATTTTTAGCTGGTAGTTATAATAATGTTGGTTGTTCATGAAGAAGCCCACTTCTTAGCAAAACTTGTAAAACTCATTTTTCCATTTCTAATTTATTGTGTTATTCTCCTCAGCCTACGTCTCCAATATTCTTTGCAGCAGCTCTTAGTGAGAGCTGAAACACAGCATGGCTGAAACAGAGCTCCCTGCTCTCTTTCCTCTCCTTTCCTTTCTTTGTTTCTATCCTCTGTCGTTCTAGTTCCTTGTCTCTTCTGGAGACAAGGGCAGAGCGTGACTGGATGCTGTCCCAGATTCACAGGATGCCATGTGGCCATTCATGTCCTCTCTCACAGTCCCACTCTCTGTGCAGAGGACGATTTGTCTCACCTCCTTGACGTGTCTAAAATACAGATGTCTGTATCTACGCTACGTGCCTGAAGCTCCTCTCAGGATCAGTAGGAACAAACAGACACATATAAAGTGTAATTCACCTCATCCTAGATAGGCTCGTGCCCAAAATAGGTTAGATGTATCATAGCTTCAAAGTGCCGTGCTCTACTGACACAAAGGCAGCCTAGATGACCAAATATTTGGTGTTAGCTGAGACAAAACCTGTCCTTAAACATATTTCCTTCATGTCATTATTCTGCCTGTGTCTCTGTTGCTCCCGGCATGTTACGTTCCTGAACAATCTGTTGTCCAGCTTTCCTTCTCATGAGTGCCGATGCCCAAAGAAATGGTAACTTTCCTCCTCCTGCTGCTCTGAAGTCATTTCCCAGCCTGAACTTTCTTCTAAGGCACATCATTGAGGTGGCATTTCATGAAGTGCCTTCCAAAAATCCTCTGTGAAAGCTCCTGGCTTATATTTCACATCTGTTCTTAAAACTCACCTCTACCAGGATGCATACACTGTAGCTTGCCTATTGCTAATAGCTAAGTAGGTGGTCTGCCAGTCATTAAATTCTTCCTCTTGTACATTAACTCCTCCTCCCAACAAAAAAACCAAAACAAACAAACAAAAAAACCCCAAACAAACAAAAAACCAAAACACTTTTAAGAGTGAAATCTTATTCTATCCAGCTCTTATCCTATCACCAATATGCTAGTTCTGGCAGAGCCATGGACTCAAGGCACTCAAGTCTACAGGGTGGGTTTACACAGGGGTTTACAATAGTTTTCTGACACTGTGTGAATGGCAGCATAAATTACAATGCAGAAATAGATCAACAAGATAAAGTAGCTTTACTTCTTTAAATAGTCCTTACAGGCACCAGTGCTTCTCTACAGATTTAAAGGAGTCTTTTCTTCTTACTCCTCCACCTTCCTCGTTTTAAGCAGGCAGCAGTGAATGGAATACACATTGTGAAACACCATTGCCTCTTCATCAGGTTACAGCACTAGAGAGAAAAAAAGATGAAAATCCAAGTGAAAATCATTCCTGTTTCCAGACCCACTCTGCCTTGGAGTTCTCCCTAATAGCTGAAAGGGATTAAGATCTTAAATAACTTGCTGACAAAACCACTCTACAATAGAACCAGTTGGCTACATTGAGAGATGTTCAGCTTTTCTTCAGGCTCACGGAGGGTCTGACTAAAATATAACTGTTCTCACCCATAAATAAATGCAAAGCCTGATCCAGTTGCAGGAACTCCCAGAACAGGGTTGAGGCTTCTAAGAGGGTGATTTCTGGAAGCAGTTCTTCCCAGTTGGGTACAGCAGGTGCTGGCAAATATCTGCTTTGGCAGAAAGAGAGTTTGTTAATCTGAAGTGTCAAGTGCCCACACATCTCATGAAAATCCATGAGATCCAAAAATCTAAGAAAATGGGAGCTGGAAAAGATCTTTGCCTTTGGGCGTCAGCCCATTCTGAAGAGGCTGAGAGTTCACAGAAAAGTTGCATAGAAGTTGCTTTCATCTCCCACAAAATCTCAAAAATAGAGGTCCAGTACTGAGTGTCATCCCATTGCTGCAGCACCTGTGCATCCCAGTTGGTATCAGGACATCTCTGTAGCAGCTGGTGGGGGTCCCAGATCAGAGTGAGCATGCAGGGGCAAGCATGAAGCTGAAATAGTGCTGAAATTAACAGGAAAAGAGGCAGGATGGCAAAAACACAGAGATCTGTACTGCTGCCTTTATATTCTAACATTGTGCAGACTAGGAAAGACTAAAGAGAAGCAAGCCAACTCAATTTTTTATACAAGAGAAGGAAGCAAGTAATTATAGGCGAGGGATTAAATTTCTGCCAACCAGCCTTCAAGAATAAAAAATATCTGTTGAGGGTACCCAGAATATCCCTTAACATCAGAAGTTTTTTGCTTAGTACCCCCTGGTGCAAAGTAATAAAGAAAAATCACTGTAGTTGTTGCCAGTTGCACTGCTGCAATTTGGAAAGCCAAGGCCAGCTCCATGGCAGGATTAACAGTACAAGCCAAGGACCAGCATCCATTGCTCCTAGTTGTAGCTCATGTTGCCGGTCTCCTTTCTACATGGGTGGTAAGAATCATCTGGTCTCACTCAGACATTTATAGGAAACATATCCAGGTCAGAGTAAGTTCTTTCCAGGACATTTTTCTAACTGAGAAAGGGAAAGAGGAATCTCCAGAGGGAAAGCCATCACATTTTAAGATAAGGTCAGGCAAATGAACTGTGCTTTCCATGGATGGTAAGGGGAACCTCAGACTTTGCCATCCGATGAGTGACATGATGAATCCTACATATGGGACCTAAGCCTTCCAGACCTTTGCAACACCACTACTGAACCTTTTAACCATAGTTATTATTGTGTTTTGGAAACTACAACCCAAAAAGACAAGATTACCAACATCAGCATCTTTCCTATATTACCAGCCACCTATGATTATGCTTAGATCTGTTTCAGAACCAAAACCTTATTTCTGCCTCAGCTTTGGAGGTCTGACACCTCTGTATGGTTATCCTGGTGTGTGTGATGTCCTAAGATAAAGAGGCCCAACCCTATCGTTAAAGAGGAATGGTGTCCGTAAGAGACATTTCCCTCAGCCTGTCCTTTCCTCTCCTCACCAGTCAGATAGTTTGGTGGCTCCTACAGAGATGGCAATCATAAGGATGACATTTCAGTTTCACCTGGCAGGGTTCGTGCATGTCATCAACCTTTACCCAGAGCTCAAGAGGTGGCCTTAAAAATGCATTGCAAACATACACATCACCTGAGACTTCAAGCCCCTTTTGCTTGTGTTTCATTAAGCTGCAAGGTAATAACTGTCAGTGATAACAACTGTGAAATCCACAATGACCTGATACATCTGGACTCAGTGGGTACTTGTGAGATGCTTTTGCCTGTGGTCTTATGCTATCTGCGTAGAAACATTAGGTTAGAGCAACAGAAGAGCAAGAACGCATTTTTACCAATCATGCACTGAGAGGAGAGTGCCTTTTTTCTGTGGTAATTTACTCTACAGTTTTCAGGTTTGTTAGTTTGGGGTCATGTCGTTTCAATGTCTTTCCCCCAAGAATAAATACAGTATGAAAAGTCTCCTAATGGACTCCTGCAGGCAGAGTCTTACTCCAGGTAATAGAAGCAGCTGATATACACACTCACAACCTATACAATGAAAAACCTCAATATTCACCCATGCCCCATGAGCTCCGCCATCAGCGTTCTTCCTGTGCTTCCAACAGCAGGGGTGAGGGAACCTAGGGAGCCAGGTGGAGATGTCCAAACCATGTGCCTGGGTACACCTGGCAGTGGGGACCAGGGCTGGGTGGCAGCATGCAAATCGTGTTACTTCCCAACTCTGTGCAGAGGCTAAATCCAGCACTGCCAAGGCCACCACAAACAGCAGGTCCAGTGGGGCACACCTCCTTGTTGGCTCCCTCACCAGCTGTGTCAGCAAGTTACCTTCCACATACTCCAGGAACCCCTTGGACTGTTTTCTGTCTGCTGTGTTGTATTTCCAGTAGACATCTGATAGGCTGAAGTCTCCCACAGGAACAAGGGGCCAGTGATTGTGAGACTTCTCCCAGCTGCCTGTAGAATATTTCACCTGCCTCTTCACCCTGGTTGTGTGGTCTGTAACAGACTCCTATCAGGATACCAGCCTTGTTGGCATTCCCCCCTGATTCTTACTCATAAACACTCAACTGTCTCATCACCCTCTTTAACCTCTAGGCAGAGAGAAGAAACAAGCAGATCCTGGGACTGATGCTGGTACAGTAAACTGCATGAATAGGTCAAGCTGTCAGCTGTTATTAACCTTAGCAAAACCTGTATCTTCCAGTTCAGCTTCAATTAATTCAGTTGGTGTTTGAGAGCTTTCTTATTACACTGTGGAATTACTGGCCCTCCCTCCAGCCCAGCTAACCTGCCTGTCTTTCGTCCTGCACCATTTAAATGTCATTTATGTTTTTGTGGTTGACTGGTTAGTGAAAGGATGAATGAATAAGTGTTTGTGCTAACTGATCTATATGAATATGCCTCATTAAGCAGAAATGGACATAGGATGATACGATTTTGATGTGGTCTTGACTTACTTTTGAAAATTTATGTTCTGCTAGAGCAGTAGTGAGAAACATGAGATGTTAAGTTTGATTCTATAGTCCTCATTTTGAGCCCCTTGTTTAAAGTGTACCAAAAAAAAGAAGCACTTCCAGGAATAAGACTTACGGTACAGTTAAAACAAAAACAAAGGGTTAGGTGTCTTTATTTATGATGGTCAGCATGGTGCAAGCAAATTTTTCCAGCTCATTACTGAATGGCATTGTATTTCTGATATAAAATCTATCCTCTTTCTTCTTCAAGGAAAAGAGGCCCCCAGAAGACAGATGTGTTTGACTCTAGTATTACCTAACGTGGTACCAAGGCCAGGGAACAGGCCCTCAAGTCTGCTCTATCATTTGCAATGACCTGCTTCTTCTCATGCCACTTCTGCCTAGTGAATTCTCAGTCCTCAGCCAAGAAATCAGGTTCCCTCCATACAAGGTCTGAAGGGAGCTGGGCAATCTGGGTTCATTCCTAGTCCTTCCAAGGACTAGGAAAGAGCAGAGGTCCTGGAACTCAGCAATACTTCTCAGTTCCCAGCTCTGCTTTGGTCACTCCAACCACATCTCTCCAAGTCAAATCTACTGTTCTGGGGAATAACTGAGCAATGGGGATCCAAACTAACCCATTGCCTGGGAGGCCAGGTTCAGGTCCTGACTCAGAAACATAGACACAGATACCAAAAACAGCCAAAATGCAGCTGGTAGGACTGAAACCACAAGAAAAGACCAAGAAAAGATCTCCCTTTGCTTGCGATCCTAAAACATGGGTGTGGGAGAAGTCCAGGCTCAAACTTTTGTGTTGAGTCAGAGCAGAAGCTTGACATGGCTCTGAAGTCTCCATCAGTCATTACACAGCTGTGTGCTGTGACTGGGGAGAATGGCTCCAAATCTCTCATTTTGGAGTTGTTTGATTTTATATACATGATCAAATATTCATTGGACCAAAGAGGAAGATTGATCAACAGATCAAATATTAAAGGAAACCATAATGAGAGATGGGGCTGGGTTAAACTGGAGGAATACGGATCCAGATGTGCATTTAGGCCATATCCCAGTCCTATACAGGAAAAAATTCTAGCAATAACCTGCCCTTTTTCCTGCCAACCTCAAAAGAAAAACCTGGATCTGCAGGCCAGACAGCTGTCACTGCAGAATTTGGCCAGAGGCCCACTGATGACAAGTAGATTATCAGAATTTGAATGGATAATCATTTAGATCCACAGGTCAGCATAGGAATTTCAGAAGCAACTGTCTCAATAGCAACGTAGTGCCAACAAACACTGAGAGGACTCCTTTCTCTTCTCTCATTGTTGTGGGATATCTGCCCCAAGCCTCCTCTGAAAACAGGCCCAAACAGATTACTTTTGCAGCCCACACAAGTGACCACATTTTAGTTCTTTCAGGACAAGAAATGGAGAAAGTTTACAGGGTCTGGAACCTTCCTGCAAATGGAAAAGAAGATATCTCCAGTACTTCTGAAAAAAGAAATATCCACTTCCATCCAGGCAAAGCACGCATTGACTTGCATGAAAAGGAATGAGAAAAGCCTTCAGGAAATAGCTAACAGTTTCCAAGTCTTTCCCTTGTTCATTTTCACAGACTCTGTCTTTCTTCAGGGGAAAAAATGTCCCTTTTAAATGTGCCTGACCTTGGGCTCTGTTCCTACAAACATTGATTCAGGGAGGTACTTTGTTGTTATTTATTCTGAACTAACGACTAAACTGGCACAGCTCTGAAGAAAGGGTATATCAAAAGCCCAGTATCCGCAGGCTTGTTCCTGTTCCATGCCCATATTCTTCCTGACCTTGGCTAACTGTGAATTGCCGCAAAACCTCCATTTTGGCTTAGCTGGGGTAAAAGCAGACCCAAAACTGTGCAGCCCCAAACACCTACTGAAATCCACAGACTTGTAACACATTACCTTGTATTTCTGGCAAGTATGGCTGTCTATGTTTATATATATATATATATATGTATGTATATATATATATACACACACACACACATATTTGAGTATACCTATGGCTTCCTACTACACCAAACATGCCGCTGCATGTTGTCTGACACCAAAGCCATAGGGCCCGTAGCACCCTCTCAAACTCTTGCAAGTCCACATCTCTAGGCACTCTTTGGGAGGGCAATAATTCATGCAGACTCCACCACTCCCTGGACCACTCCAACAGTTTTGCAGAATAGACAGTCATGCTCCAATGTCCAAAACAGTCTGAGGCTTTGTTTCATTTGCCAGTCTAGGGACAGCCTGGGAGATCCAAGTCACAACAGACTCCTAACTGAATTGAATCCAAGGCTCAATATAACTGAAAGAGCCAAGAAAACTTTTCTCAAGAGACTTGTGCCATTTTCTAGAGTGGGAAATGGGGGTCCTTAGCTTTTTGGATGCTTAGGCTCAGAGCTGCCCACAGCAGAGACTTGGGAGAGTTGATGCAGTTTTCACACTTGCAGCTGAACATGTGGCTGCACATGTTTGTGGCTAAAAATGTGCTTTCTCCATAATGAAAATGGAATCAATAACCAATCAAGGCAGAATGTGCTTCTGTGGAACAGCTTAAAATAGTGTTTCTTTCTTTCTTTCTTAGCAACTGCTCACAGTGAGCTCGACCTTTCATTTCTTCCACTGAGCTGAAAAGAGCTCTGCAATCACATCATTGCAGCACAAGGCAGTCACAAATATTCCACATCTTTTAAAGCCAGAGAAGTACAGGGAACTGAAAGGCAGCAAACTGTTCTATACAATAGAAAAAAACTGCTCTTGTGCCCATAAAACAGCAGCAGAATTACCAAGTTAAGCACTCCAGAAGTAAGGCATGTGTAAATTAAGGTTGCTTGTATAATATTACTTCACACCCCCACCTCCCTCTGTACATACGCATCCTGAAACAGCCTTTAATTATAAGAACTGCATGCTAGTTTTTACCACTGTACTCCTCTCACTCTGTTCCCAGCACTTGATTAATGAACAGCTATTCAGTATCTTGTTTTCTTCTCCAGCACATGGTCTCGTGCAAACCCTGCTCTGGAGTCAGAAGTCTCCATGGATCACGTAGGAATGGATTTTTTTTATAGCCATTTAGCACTTGGCCAAATTTGGGCAGCTTTTCCAAAGAAGATGAAGAGATCAGACATCTGACACAAGTTCACTGATTCTAGTTCCCCGTTCCAGATTGCAATGGCACAAGCAGTCCTCAGGAACAGGCAGCAATGGTTTTCCTGAGGACAATACAACTTATTTTTCCTCTAAGATATGTGTGAGTTCATCACAAGGGAGTCTTTGAGGAGAGTCTGGCCCTGATGGGTCAGGTAGAAATGCTGGATCTGAAATGGTACTCTGTGGCTCGCTCCCTGCTATGGCTGAATGTGCCATCAGCTGGTAAGAGCACATCCAGCTCCCGTTGGGGAAGCTGATACAGGTGTGCTCATGACTGTTTTTCTTGGAAAACTGCTCCACAGTGCTGCCCGCAGATGCAGGTTGTAACACTCTCAGTAGAGGAGGCAGCAACATTTGGAAGAGCAGAAAAAATATGCATTGAAATACGAACGTATTTAACAGCACTGGCTATTTTTAAAACTACTAAAAAAGAAATTGCTTTCATTCTACTCAGGAGATAAGGCCTATTTACAACTAGTTCCCTTCATTAAGCCTTTGCTTTATAACATAGGACTGTGTCAAATACCAACATTCAATAACATTATTTGTGAAAAGGAAGGAAAAAAAATTAAAACCAGACTCACTGATTGGATAGACCATCAAATAACCACTTGATGGATGAAAAGGAGAACTGGAAATGCCATCTGCATTTCCAGTATTCCCCAACTAATCATCCCACTGGGAAATAACAAGGGAGGAGGATTTGATATTCTCCCTGTGTCTGCAAATCTCTATTACACACCAAATTTTGCAGGAGATCAATATTCCTTTAACAATTCTGCCACAGATGCCAGAGCTCATTAGTAGGACGTGAATAACTATGGAGGTTGGAAATCCTATTTTAATTGTCTGTCTGAAGGATTTTGGTTTCTTACCAGCTTAGCTGAGGATTTCATGACCAGATTTTACAGTCTATGTTGAGCTCTTACTCAGGTAAAATTTCCTAATTTAAAAGGGGAATTTTGCCTCAGGTGACTCAGTAGGAGCCTCACTGTCCTTTCTTCATTAGTTATTACCATTCCACTTGAGCAAAACGGACAGAAGTGTACACCAATCTGACCAGAACTACTGGTGTCACCATCCTGATCTGAGAAGTCCTTATTTTGGTCATCCAGAATTCTTCCTTATCCTTAAAAGGCCTATCCTACTAAAAAAAAAAAAAATATATAAAAAAGGGAAAAAAACCCCAAACAATCAAAAAACCCAATATGTAGTCACTTTGAAAAATTAAAATTAAGGAGTGAAAACAAATCCTATTTCTGCATTCTTCCCTTGGTATTTGAACAAGATTTTTGTTGGTTTTTTGCTTATACAGATTTCTCCCTTCTGCCTTTTGCAAATGCAGATTCTACACAATTTGTTTCATTCTGACTTGCATCCTTGGTTCAGTTCTCAAGACAAAGTATGTTTCAGAAGCCACTATGATCCCAGAAGGGCTATAAATAGGATTTTCTCAAATCTGGTAGTAAAACATGATACCTCCCCCTTCATTACAGTGCTCATCTGCCCTTTAGCCCTGGGTTTTGAGGAGCTTTGAGAGACATGCATAGGGCATTCAAGGTGACTGGACTAATGAGTCAGTGCTAATCAGTTCACTCGCTGCAGCCAGGCTGCTTGGACAGGACCCTGCAGGATGCCGGGCTTGCTGCTGCTCACCCTAAGCCAGACAGAGATCCAGGACTTCAACAAAGCCACCCAGGTCCACGAGTTTTCATTTGTGCAGAAATGCTCACGCTGAGCACCACACACCCGGGGAGAAAAGCCTGGCTAGCAAGAGCTGCTGCCACTGCACAGCTGCAGTGCGCAGAGGTCGGGAAATACTCACTGCAACCAACACAGCAAAGGGACCTGCACAGGGCTGCAGCCATGCCTTTGCTAATCCTTTGCAGAGCATTGTTTAATCTTGCTGCAGCAATTCCAATGCAACAGCTTGCAACAGGAGTTGCTGGAGGATATTACTGCAACCTACCCTAATTTTGCAATGGCTGGGAGCATTCCCTTCTGCAGTGCGACTACCTGTGCCATCCCGGTGGAAGGGCCTTTCCCCATCACTGGTTTCTGGACTCTTTATGCATTTATAGGAGTTTTGCACAATGGAGTGGTTCTTCATCTTCCATGGTTTTCTGCCCTTATAAATACTTAGCCTTTCCACATTCTTCCCTAAAACAGAGTATCCCAGTTACAGCAGCCAGGATCAGTTTATCACTGTTTGGGTGTGACTAAAACTGTGTTTTCTACACCCTTTAGGTAATTTCTCACTAACTGTTAATAATGGATCGTTTGCAGCAGCTGTCCAGGGCACGTCTCAGGCCACAAGCTGGGGGTGAAAGAACCCTGCAAGGCAGGGGACTGTGTTTATCTTCACACCAATGACTCAGGTGTGATAACTCCCCTCCGGGGAGGCATTAGCACCTTCACACCCAGCCTGAGGGGTCATGTCCGCTAATGGGCCATTAGGGACTGGCACAATAGGCAGTTACAACGGCCTAGACCACCAAAGATTCCAAAAATATCCCACAACTCACAGAGTTAAATCACCCATTGTGAAACTCCTCACCCTGGGGTAGGTGCTGGGCATTCCCACCTGAACCTGAGCATACATCATCTTTAGGTTCTGGGACATGGGCTACCACTCGTAGGATGCAGAGGAGGACCGGAACCTCAACAGGACTGTGATTGCCACTCTCGACAAGACTGTGACCATCATCCTCACCAACAGATTTTCCTTCCTTTTACTTTGTACTCAGGGAGACCACGTGGCACTCAGCACAGGGACTACTGAACACCATTCTATTCTTGCCCCAAGGTGCTGGGTTACACACCTGTTTTTTGTGGGTTAAAACGAATTTTTCTTTGTATCATTGTATTTATTGTAATCTTTTTAGTAAATTGTAACTCTGACTTGTAATCTCTCTTGAGTTGAGTTAATTTCTCCTGCCGGTTTACCTTTAAACCAGCACACAGAGCGCAGAGGCTTTTGAAAAATCTCGTGGTATAATTGCCCATCATTAGTTTCTCCAGAAATGCATACGGTTCATGTGCTTGCATTTCTGGTCTGCAAACACACTTAATATGAACCTAAAACACCTTCATGAGAAAATCAGACTGATCTAGTTTCACACTTATTAGTAAGGTACTAAAATAAAATTAAAAAAATAAAATAAAGCAGTGATGTGAGAAACATCTGATAAATCCATCCACATGCATCACCAGAATGATCCAAAACATACATTTTAGACAGAAAGCTATGCAAAACCTTCACTCAAACATAAACATTTGAGTTATGGTAATGGGATGTTTTAATCACAGAGGCCATCAGACAATCTGAAATTACTCATTTTTTTGCTGCTTTATGTTAAAGGGAATGAGAAAGGGTAGAAATTGAGGGATAGATTTTCAAAGACATATTGGCATTATTTGTGTAACTAGTTGGAAATTTTCATCTAAATGCTTTTCAAAATACTTCTGAATCCTGAGACAGACTCTGCAAGTCTTGTGACTTGAATTTTCTTCAGAATCCAAATTTCATTTTCCCAGTTTCATCAATTTAATACTATTTTTTAATTTGGTTAGGGAGCTTTCAAATGCTTCTGGAGGACTTAAGAGCACAAGTTCTAGGGAAAATCCAGAGGCTTCATTAACCTAAAAGTCTTATGTTTTTAAAAACTTCTTCCCAGCTAACCTATTTCACGTGCGAGGGGATTTTGCCCGCACCAGTATGAATCTGCTCTTCCTGGGCTTCAAAACACTCAAGATAATTTCACTTGATAATAGACTTTTCCAATTTGGTATAAACTTGTCTAAAGTCTTGAAGAAGCTTGCTTTTACAAGTCTTGCATGTGAAGGAGTGTTTTGGCACAAGTACTCCTGTCTCTGAGGCTGGGATTCATTTAATTTAATGAAGTTAGTTAGGTTGGCAGTCTCAACTAATCACCAGGGCTCCCTTGTCTGGCTTTGCTGGTGAGAAATAGGCACCTATGGAGGTATGTCATCTACTGCAGATATGGGATCAATTCCTTTCAGATATTCCTACCTGCCTCTTTTTCTCACCTTATAGGAAGAGTCCAAGTGACTAACTTAACAGGATGCTTCGATTTCAAGTGGCCAGTTTGAAAGTAGAGGCAGTTCTTCCCAACATATGCTGTTATTTGTAGGGCATTAAGCTGTGACTGGGCATCACTGAGATTTCCAAATATACAGGAAGTTCCCAGAAGTGCCCTCCATGAGCAAAACTTTAAGTCAATGCCCTCTGCCTGAATTTGTTTAACACTCTGCACAGGTGGTATCACCATCATCTTCTCAAGAACACTGTGCCTATAGTGCTCAACTCATAAGGACTGTTTTTTTCAGCATATAAACTGGTGTAGGAAAAAACCTGTCTGAACCAAAATCTGAGGCTCCACACAACATGTGCAGAGAAGCAAAGCTAAGGTAGTGAGTCCAGAACAAATTCTCACTCCATCAGCAAGCGCGCTCATTTGAACAGCAAATGTGCATTTGAAAATCTGAGAAGCAGGCAGGTTCTGCATTGACAAGTGTGTATTTGAGGGTCTGATACATTTAGTCTGATTCATCCAGGAGTAAATTTGTCATTGTTGGGGCAGGACCAAATTGACTGTAGGAGTCTTATCATATGTTCACCACATCTTTTTTTTTCATCAGCTGCAGTTTGGCCTGTCATAAGTTGATGTGCTTATGCATTAGGTCAGGTTTTTTCTATTCAGACTACTTTAGCACTGTTCAAAAAACAAGGGTAAAAGTCATTTTGGGAAAGAGAAAATCAGTACAAAACCTGTATTTATATTTGCACTAGTGCAGCACATTCAAATCTCTCAGAAAAATCTTCAGCTGCCAAAACTGTGAAGGAAGATGTTTGACCTTCTGCTACATTTCCCATGTTTTTTGTCATAATTAAACTTGCCATGAGTCATGTTTACAACACCCAACTTACTGCAGCCCTATAACAAACAAAGGCATTCAGCCCCT
Source organism: Sclerurus mexicanus (assembly GCA_013396755.1). Lineage (NCBI taxonomy): Eukaryota > Metazoa > Chordata > Aves > Passeriformes > Furnariidae > Sclerurus > Sclerurus mexicanus. The sequence continues at coordinate 1,173,776 of VWZF01005682.1, read as the reverse complement.
GAAGTGCGTGTCTGAATTCACCAGGGATTACTGCTGCCATTTTCATCACTTCCTGTACATGGAAAATGCAAAGGCCAAATTTAGAAATGGATCACAAGTCTCTGGTCAGGTTGTTTCCAAGAAGGCTGATGAAATCTGCTTTCTTATTTAGCTTAAACCTGTCTTCCCAAGTATTATCTTCCTGTAGACTTTCAGGCATGTTTCCATCCCCTAAGCTGTTAACTCCTGCAGCATTAGGACAAACCTTTCCCAGAAGCTGAAAGATGGACGTGGAATCATAGCTGCCATTTTTTAGCTCAGAACCTATGTATGTGAAAACCAACAGGGCTTCTTTTGCGTACTAAAATCTAGCAAAAAATGTGAAGCAAGATATGTTTATTATCATGATAATATTGGGCTACAAAAAGTCACTACCCCTCGCATTGTGCTTTAATTTGTGCATCTTCCCTGATTAGTAGCTTCAAAATTAAAATCATTAACATGATTAAACTGGGTCCAAGAGTAATCATTTTTTTAGTATTTGGTCTAAAGGCCATTCAGCTGCTTTTAACTTGGCAAACAGTCAATCAATACATGCTTTAGATTACAAGGGCAAGTATTTTTAAAAAGCAGGCTTAGCATCAGTCTATATGAAGAAAAGAAATGAAGCAAAGTGCAAAAGGAACAGTCAAAAATGTCAGATATTACAGAGGAGTGAGAGCTGTCATTAGCTTGGGTATCAGTGTGATTAGCAAAACCTGGAGATGTTCTTTCAGGGCACAAGACAAAAGGCAAAACCAGACACTGTCGTGAAAGAACATCAGTCCCCTGTGTGAAGAAAAGAAGGAATAAAAACTTTGGGGTGGCACAAGGAGGGGAGGCTAATTCTTACTACTTTATTTGCATTTTAAAATCCTACTTTTAACTTTTCCTCATTTTAATGTTTTTTTTATTAACTTTTATTTTGTTTTATTAACGTGTCTCCATCTTATTTTTAACTCCAGGAGTTGCTATCCTTCTGGAAGACGGTTTGGTGTCAGGCATTGATATGCCTAACCAAGCTCGGATAGCTGGTGGGCTTAAATGAAGGCAGGAGGAGGTGCAGGTGGGGAGCACCCAACCTTTGCAGCCACCCCTGCATGACCCGCTTTGGTTTTGGTTTGCCAGCTGCAACTTGCAGGGATGCGTGTGAGCTGCAGGGCTTGGAGCCAGGCAGAGACAAACCCCAAGGATCCCCTGGGCATCTCCAGGCCATATCCACAGCCAACGCAGGAAATGCTGGTGAGACTGGACTGTCCTTCGCTTCCTCTGGAGGCCTAGCACTGGTCACCAGCAAATCCTCTCACTTCCCAAGATCTTTATGTCAGGCCACAGCTCCTATTTTTGTACTGATGTTCCGTGGGTTTAATCCACTTAGCCTGTGACCACCTTCATCAGCTTCCTGCGAGCACAGCGTGAGGCTGCAAGATCCTCCCTGCTGCACTCGCCATCCTCCCCCGCTGCCCCACCGCCCCTCTCGGGAACGTGTATTTATAAAGAGGTGGATTAGGAACATTACTAGGCAGGTCACAGGGTGTCAAGCTGCTCTTTCAGGGCTTAAAATTGGAGGCTCACTCAAGAGGGAGTTGCTGTGACAGCCACTGGGATGACTGCTGCAATGTACTTGCAGTTTACTCTATTAGCAGCACTGGTACTTCAGGCTAAAGCATTTAGAGACACCACTCCTATAAACAAAGTAGTCAGGAGGTGTAGAAATTGTTTCCTTTAATTTTCCTTTTTGCACGTGGGGAAAACAAAAAGGAATCTATTTAAGTGCGGTGAACAAAATTCAGAGACAGTGCAAATCCACTTTGCTCTGCTGCTGCCAGTGAGCAGTGGGTGATTTACACTTGCTAGGGACCCCAGCCCATCATCCCTTCCGAGCTGGCCAGCTCCAGGAGGAGTTATGTCATCTTCTGATCAGTGGAGAGAAGAGCGGTGCCCACAGTGCTGTCACCTGGCAGGTCACCTCATGGGAAGCAGAGCCCAGCACCCGCCAGCTCCAGAGTGCCTCTGGGTCTGCCACAGCCATCTCCCAATGCCTGAGACCAAGCACAAGGTATTGGGCATGGTCAAAAGAATTTCAGGCCAAGCTCTGGCTACAGACTGTGAGATGTATTTGGGTTGGACCCATGTCTTGGAGAAAACACTTCACCTCAGTGCAAGGTTCTTGCAGCTTGTAAATCAGAAGCAGCTATTCCCCTTTGGTGTGCTACAGGGATCTGCATGAAGGCAAATCCCAAGTGCTTCGTCATCCTGCTGAGCTCTAATCCCATCCGCATCTCTGGCCACTCCATCAATCGGATTAAAACAAGGCTGAAAGTCATAATACAGCAGGTTCGCCCATGGGGAGCAAGCCCTGCGTGGGCAGATGCAGCCATCACCACTCAGCCAGGCGCCACGCTGCTTGCAAGCCCCCAAGGCTTTCACCACTGCAGGATTTTGTGGGTGGCCAGAGCTGCAGACAGGGCAGCCCACATTCAGCATCACCACAAAGAGGTGAGGGCTGTACCTTTAGCCCCCTCCTGCCCCTCCAGAGCCTCTGTGCTCTTAATGGATGAAGTAACTGTAGCAGTGCTGTCAGAGCCTTTCATGTTCATGGAGAAAGTTAGCCAAAAATGTTCCAACAGAAAATATTTTCCATGAGAAAATGCTGCTTTAACAGAATCTAACCCTCCCCATGGAAACCTGTCAACTCTGTTGTATCCTATGGTAGAAACCAGATGGGTATATATGAGGATCCTGCCTTCATCCTGGGACTGCTGGCAACAAAAATGAAGCTTCAATCAAGGTCTCGCTCTTACTTTCTCTGCCTTTTTCCAACTACAAAAATAATTTCATTTTTTAACTTTCTGTGCCATTTTTGAAAGCTTTTGACTTCCTTATGCCACCCTAAGAAAAGTACAGCATATGTGGGACTGTGATTCTGCCTCCAACAGCCCATTTCATGGTCCAGAGTTGACCCTCACAGTGTTTCCATGGGACAGTCCTTGCTTTTGCACAAAAGCACATCCAGACAAGATCAGGTGAGCCAAACTACCACCTCCTAATGATTTACAGAGACCCTCAGTCTTTCTATTTATAAAAGCACACTGTCTTGGCAATAGGAAAGGAATAGTTGGCATCACTTTTATATTTTCTAGATCTGTCTAAATTAAGCCTTCCTGTCTTTTCCACTGTACTTTTCTCCAGAAATCAGCCTGCACTTCCCACTCACGTATGGATTTTTCTTTCATTTATTTCCCCAATAAGCAATTGCTCACATAAACCATAGGAAATATAAAACTGTGAGGCTTCTCAAGATGCCATCTAAACCATAGCTTTCTTCAAAAATGCCCAGACTACCAATCTACATACACTCATCACCTCCTTATAAAGATAGCAGTAGTCTAGTGCTTTGAGGGCTGGGCTGTCTGCACAGTATATAGGTAACACCCTGGACAGTTTGCGAAAATCCCTCTTTTCCTATTTTTTAAAACAGCAATATATAGAATTAAAGACTGTAACCGAAAGGAGAATTTTCCATAGGCCTGTGAACAAGCCTGGAGAATTCACTTGCAGGGAAATAAATTCTATATGAATATATTCCATAGGTTTATTCAAAAGTTGTATTAAAGAGGTGATCAAAGTGTGATTCAGATTATAAATAATTCTATCCAGACTCCAGATGTCATAATCTCTATTATTTCTAATTTGTCTGAAGTTACCCCACTCCTTTCCCCCCTCCCACCCTCTAAGGGAGACCTTTCACTCTGTAAAATACCCCTTTACAGCTCTGTCCTGTAGGTAAAAAGGCTTTGCAGCTGACCTGGCAAGCTCTCTGATTAAGGTCTGACACTAACCCACAATGCAGCAGCCACTTCAGTGTCTTGTATATAAGGGAAAAACAGCACAAATGTGTTTGATTTGTAACTTTACAAGGACTTGCACATTGAGGTTTAAGTTTCTTTTATTAGTAGACCTAAGAGAAGGGCACCATTAACACATAACAAAGAAGGCAGCACTAAACTAATACCATAATAGCAGAGTTTTAAAAACCCCACTACTTATAAGTTAATTTTTGATTATTGCAGAAAACACAAAATGGAAACAGAGGAAAGAGTTTCTCACTGCATTGTACCTTCCCACATATTTTTGGATCTATACAGAAAGACGTGCCTTGTCAAAACACAACTGTAGTCTCTTCTAAGTAACCTGCTCATCATGGGGACACCCAGGGGGCTTTCCTGCAGCAGGAGGATCCCCTATCAATATTTAAGACCCTGTTGTACCACTGGTTAGAAAAGCCCTAGCAGAAAACCTGAAGGAATAGTTTAGCAGCTGAGACGAACAGTTTTCCTCTCTCAACAGTCTTGGATGAAACAAGACCCTCTGTTCAATCTGGTTTTTCCTGTTATACTTTTCATGCTTTACTGTGTAGGTATTTTGAATGAAGGGTAACCTGGCCCTGAAAATTCTCCAAATAAAACAACAGTGTTTCAACACAAGATGTCTAAATGAAGTGCTGTATCATTTCCAACACTTTCATATTTGCTCAATACTTTCCATCAGAAAAAGTGTTCCCAGCTCAATTTATCCAGTTCAAGGTCCACACACTCTTAGCCTGTCATAAAATAAAGACATCAACAATAGCCGTAAGTATGTATTATTTCAAGACATTTCCTTATAAAGCAATGACAGTGTGTATTAACAGCCTTTATTCTCTGCAAATCCCTGTCTCAGCCACAGAGGAAGGAAAGGGCTTCTGGTCCCTGAAAAGGGACCTGGCTGAGTCTCAGCTAATTTGTGCCAAATCGCATCCCCATACCTACACAGGAAGCACAGTGCCATCCTCATTGAAGCTCTCCTCCCTCTCCTCCACTAGCCAGCCAAATCTGCACTGAGCAAGGAGCACTGAGCAAGGGTCCCTGCTCTGGTTGGCTCAGCTGTGCTGGAGACTGGGGGTACTGGAGATTGGAGAGGATGAATAACTGTCCATCAGGAAGCAGCTGCTTTTCTTCTTCCCAAGGAGAGTCATTGCTCTGAGGTGGCATCCCTGCAAGCAAGCCAGCTTTCCAGTCTATTAAACTGACTTCTTCATTCATCACCTGTATTTTCCCTTTTACATTTTTTTAGGAGTTTCCTTAGCCTTAGTGCAGCATTACTTAATCCACCACTTTTGATGATCTAATAAATTCCACTCCTCAGACCTCTGTCCATGACCTCATTGCTCCTGTCTCCTCTTTGCTGAATCTCCTTCTGGCATGGAAAACATCCCTTTCTCCACCCTTCATCACCCTTGCATTGTCTCTTTGCCACCCCATGTCCCCAGACAGATTCAAGAGAAATCCCACAGAATGCTCCTTGCATATGCGGGGCATTATCCACCCCTCACCCCCATCTGCCAGAACATGGAAGGACCATAATCCACATCTTCTGGCTGGAGAGAAAGCTGTCTGGAACGTGAGCTCATGTTTTCCTAAAATAAGCAGTAACTGTGCACTCAAACTCAACACCTGCGGCAAAGTGGGAGTGGCTGTTAACACTGTGCAGCATCCAAAGCAATCCTCGCACGTGGCGTGGCATGGCACGGTGCGAGCCAGAAGCACAGAACAGCGAGCAGCCTTCCAAGGGTGACTAATGCCTTGCTGCTAAAAACAGCTTCCAGGGGTTTTCCATGAGCAGATCTCACTGCAGCTTGAGTATTGGCTTTTCACCTGCTAAATACAAGAACTTCACTGTAATGTCCACACCAATGTTTTTGGGTTTTGTTTTGGTTTTTTTTGTTATTTTTTTTTTACTGGTGCTTACTGCTAGTGTTAAAGGAAACCAAGCTCTTTCATAAGTGATGGCAGCATCTGATCCTTGTTAACACCAGTCTTAAAAGCCAAAAAGCCACCCTTACAATAGTTTATGTGGGAGGGTGGAAACAAGAATGTGTGGTAGACATACAAGACTGGAACATAAAGTATATTGCATGCATGGACACAAATGCATAAGGGCCAAAGAAAAGGTATAGAAAATAACATGCTGGTGTGGTTTCTCAGAGAAGCACAGTGTTACATCAGATAGGATGTCCTGTCAAAAACGTGTAACGCTCAGCTGCATCACCAAAAGACCAAGCAAAATTCTTCAGAGCCTTGTTTCAAAAAGAAACTGATAGGAACTGCCATCAGTCCTTTGGATTCACCAGGGTCTGTGTCCCTTTGAACCTGCAAGGTTTTCCAGCTTCCCTCTCAGGCCACTGGGTTCTTTCAGGCACTTCTGTGTGAATCAGAGCCACATCTCCAAGGAAACTGAATGAACACATGGTTCTGCTCATTGTGGGGACAAATGTATATACAGTGTCAGTTTCTGAAACTTATTCAATTAATATCTCGCATAAACATACTCCAGCACTATGTTTTCCTGCGTATTCGAGGTTTGCAGTCAAGCAGCTGAACCATGTAATCCACTGTCTCAGACATGACATATTACTTGCCAGCCCTGACTGTCCCTGACAAGTTGATTCATCTTATAAAGCATTTGGGCTTCCAAATGAAATACAGATTGATATTATTTTGCTTACTTTATTTTAGGAGCAAGCAACCCACAGGTGGGTGTGTTGAAGTGCATTCGCAAAATACCGCTCCTAGGAACAATATGGTCCTTGCACAAACATTAATGGAAAGTAAAAAGAGAGTTGTGCAATTGCAATTGAAATGAGACTACCTTGAGAACTTGCCAAAATATCTATGAATAAATTTCCCCATTAGCAGTGTTATACCGGCTGCTGAATTTTGTGGGAAACATATACATATCTCCTTCTAGTTCAGAGGGCCCACCTTTCCACCTTAGAACTTACAATCATAACTTTTTTACAATATCTAAACAACATCCAGGCCAATGTGAGCACTATGGCTAGGACCAGGGATCTTCTCCTAGGAGGTCTCATTTAATTCATGCTGCTGTTAAGGCGATGCAGAAGCGGTACAAGATGTGGCATTTGACAGTGCAAGGGGAATGGATTGGCAAGGGACGGCTCACTGTGGCCCAGGCCCTTGAGAAGAAGGCCAAGCTTTGAAAACATTGTCTTTGTCCTGAGGACTCCGCAACAGCCTAGTGTGAAAAAGATGGATGCCATGGAGTGGCCCTGTCTGGTCTGAGAAGAGGGGTAATATACATCTTCTAACATGGTTTTGACTCCAGAGAAGGGTCAAACAAGCCTCTGTGGCAGAGACAAGGTTTCAACACCTTGAAACAATTCATTATAGCAGTCCCAAGAGGCAAGAGACTGCCTTCAACTTACTTCTAATTAAATTACAAATTAGCCTGCTAGTCCATAAAGAGCATCATGCACTAATTAAGCTCAGCTGCTTTATGGGAAGAGCTACATCAAAAACTGTAGATTTCTGGTACCAAAATGAAATGTCCTATCTGCACTTTATTCAATTAGCATTTGTGCCTCTGGAGGTTGTTGAAGCTAAGAACATGCTTGCTCGGACACGAAGGATCAAGCATTTATAGTAGATCCTGAGGATATTCAAAGTTATAATCAATAGGAGAAAGAGATAGCACCTAGCGCTAGTTGTTACCTAGGATTTGCATCTCATGTTGATGGAGAGCCACGGTTGAAGCTTTTCCCACAGCTGGAGCACTTATAAGATGCTCTCCCATGTGGTTTCTCTGGTTTCTAATGAGGTGTAAACTCACCTTGAGCTGGCACAATTACTTGCCTCTCCTCACTGGGGAGCAGCTTATATTCATCAAACCTCTAGGAAATTAACTATTTGTGAGATGTCCCCTCCTCTACTCCACGTGGCAGAGGTGACCTAATGTGTTCAGAATTTGCCGTAGACAGAGAGTGAGGGAATCGGAGATTTGCACACCCGGGCAGCACACTGGTTGCATAAGCCCTGTGTCTGTGGGAAATGGGTCTAAAACCTTTTGAGAGGCAATACAAACATGTAGTCTTTTAGGACTAAAGTCATTTATGCAGAAATTTCCCCTATGGTCAGACTATTTCATAATTACCCACACTGGGATGTCTTGCATTTTGCTTTGAAGCATCTGTTTCTCGACATGTCACCATTAGTTTGATCTAGCAGTTCCTATCCTTATATAATAATAAAGTGCTTCATGGCTATTTCACACAAAATGTCTCTCTTTTTGCCCACTAAATGACCTGGAACTAGAACACAAACATTCTGTTTGCAGTTTTACATAACATTTGCCATAGTTTTCACACAACACTATGAAATACTCATTTGTTTCTGTTCCCAGGCTGATGGAAAGCAGTTCTTTTGGTAGCTCGATTGCGTCAGTGTTCTTTGAACATGTAAATAAAGATACTGAGATAAGACCTGTCCAACTACAGAGCCCTTTTTCTCTTTATGTTTACCAGATACTTCAAGCTAAATAAAATTACTCTTTCCACTCACTCTGCCTAAGAACATGCTTAACAAATTGATAATCAAATTTTCTTGGATCTCACAACCCCTTCCCAGCCAGTTTTGGTCACAAGCAGCATCTGAGAGGATTTACAATGACATATCTGAAAAAGGCATTCTGAAAAAATGACTTAGGGTCCCAAATACCATTTTGAAATGCAACTTAACTCCCAAGGAATGGGATTTTCAGGGAGATTTAGATTCTTGAGTATTTAATGGCCAGCTTAGAAAAAGGAGCTTCTACTTAGCAGAATCTGAAAAGTGTTGCCTTGCCAGTTCCTATTCTTGACAGAAATGCATTACAGGTTGGCATCTGACAATGTCACTGAGCACCCACCCTCATCTTCATTGGTACAAAACACCTTTGCAATGTGATTGAAAGGTGCTTCTCCAAACTGTTTCAAATATTTTTTGCTAGGCAAACTGCATAAATGTTTTCTCTGCCCGGTTCCTTTTGGCGTAGTGACTTGGAGGTTCATTTCCTTGGCAAGATTTCCTAGGTTGCCTGAATTTTCAATAAAGAGGTGATTTTGGAAACATGTTTTGCAAAACTGGCCTTAATCTCTTTTAAAAAGATGGCAACATGTCCCAGACAACATGTGAACCACTCTCTAGAGGCGCTTAATTTTGAAAGACTAAGGAAATTAGTCAGCTGCATGTTTACCTCTGATGCTACAGGTATAGAATGAATCCAGTCCTAGACCTTGGACATGTAACTTCAAAATATGTAAATAAGTCTAACAGTACAGATTCATAAAATCAGCTCATCAAATGTTGAAGCCATAAAACAGGTGTGGTGGTAAAAGGTGTCAACTGTTCAAAGGAAAAAGACACTGGCTGTTTCTTCTTTGCCAGGTTCTTTCCTCCTGGACTTTTATTCATCAGATGCTACATGCAGATCTCTTGGTTTCTGAAGCAAGGAAATCACCTCCTATTAGAGTTATATGATGATGCTACATTCATTTTGCTGGAGTTAATATTTAAACAACTGCTACAGTTCTTAAAGTCTGTTACATAACAACAAAAAAAAAAAAAAAGAAAAAAAGCAATGCCAAGAATCTCTAAGGGCAAAAACAAGTGAGAAGAAGAGCAAGAAATGCAGGAGGCAAAAAATGATTCAGATCAGATTAAACTTTTTTTTTCTTTTTTTTTTTTTTTTAATAAGAGCTGAACACAGAGTTGCAAGAGTGAATTAGCCTCCAGCAAGGCACATGAGCTATCTGCTCTTTATGGTATGATATGAAACTGGAAACTCACATTTTAAAGGGAACATTACACAGAGCAGTAGAACTTTACTTGCCCAGACAATTCTTCTTCTGACATTTCTTAAGATTGCTTTTGTCTGTGTATTTTGATATGTCTAAAGAAATGTTGTCTATTTGCAACTGCTACATTACACCAAATCCCAAGAATTTTTACTTTTTTTTTTAAAAGAGCAATCAGAAAAGAAACCTGAAGATTATTAGTCACTGATATTAGTCACTGATAGAGGAACAAAGTCACTTTAGGGGGCAAAGTGTTTCAGTAGCCACACAAATCCCACCTAAAGTACTCCTCATCCCATCTAACAGTGCATGACAAGAGGTTCTGGAAGCAAAATAGCCCAGAGAACCATTTTGCTCCCACTGGGTTTACAACACTGCTTGAAGTAACACACAGTCTGATGCCTTTCTCTGGCATCAGCTGATGATGGAAATGTGTTTAGAGGAGCTGAGAGCCCACCAAAGGTTTCCCAGAGTACTGCCACTTCAGTGTACAAAAAAACCCCAAGTGCTTAAAAACATTTTGATGCCAAACTGCCTCTGAAATCAGTGGCCTTTGTGAGGAGCTCAACACTGTTCAAGGCTATCTGAGAGCTGCTCTGCCCTCCTCCTGCACAGGGATGCTACAGGGGAGAGGGAAAACCCACACATCCCATAGTGGCATGTATGGCTCAAGGACAAAACAAAGGCTGATCCCTTTCCACCTGTTTCGCTTCTGGGACAGCCTGGAAACCTCACTAAGGGTCCAGCAGCAGAACTTATGCCTTGCCTTAGATATCCCCACACCTTTTCCTTGGAGGCTGCAAAAGGGAGCAGAGTCAGGATGTTCCCACCACACTCTGGGTCTCAGTCACCCCTTCCCCATCACCTCTGCAGACATCATGCCTCTTGTTAGGGAGGAAAGCATGCCAGCCAAGGTCTGAAGCATCTCCTGCTGGCACAGTGCTCCAGGCAGGCTGCGACAGTCCTCACCATGCCAGCTCAGCTTTATCTCCATATGTAACAAACAATAAAACATCTGCTTTATGATACCAGCTGGAACAAAAGCACTGGACATTTTGAGTGCAATTCAACAATGTCTGTGACCTCAAACAGTTTGTTTTTTCTTTAGCGTGTGCAGAGCCTGACCCCACTCATATCCTCTAAATCCTTTTGCTGTCCTCTTCTTTTCCTGCCCTCTAAAAGGGCAAAGGATGAAAACAAAAGAAAAAAAAATCCAAGGGGAATTAGTATTACATTGTAAATAACAACAATCAGGCATTTCATCAGCATGAACACGGTACCCATAAATCTTTATCACCACCAATTTTTTTTGTATCTGGAGTCCATTGTCCTGCAAATTAGTTCGATTTGTCTAGTCAGTGCTAATGTCATTAAAATCTACCTTATTTATCAAAGCACATGAGTCCAGAAATCCCTGGACTTGTTAATTTTTTCAATTTGAAAACACAATCTTGGCTCCTAAACTAAATTTTATGGAAAGAAATCTCATTGTAGTTGGAAACTACACCCTTGTCACTCCAAGGAAAATTCACCATAGACCACCCTTTGTTTGGGTTGGCACTGGAGGGCACTTTAACACCTGTGTTATTTTCTTATACCCCATTCTTTTCCATTCTGACCCAGTATTTTTCACCTCTGTCTCCACCTGTGCTTGCCACAGAAATTTCAGCATGGTAGAGGTGACAGAATTTATGATTTCTTGGTTTCCCAGAGACTGTTTTGAAAAAAGGGGATCCTTTTTCACAGAAGGGTAACTTTGAGTATGGCTAAAATTTGCTGAAAACTTAGTGATGCTTGCAAAAAAAAAAAAAAAAGAAAAAAGGAAAAAAGAGAAATACGTTTTCATGAAGCTCATTATTTTCTTTCAAGTTTTTTTACAGATTCCACAACCTCTTAATGCTGTGCAACTAGTACTTTCCCAATTAAATCTAACTTCTAATTTCAATTTCTGAAGTAACGTCATAAAAATTAGCCTTAGCTGACTCTAACTGCTAAAAAATTCAGCTCTTCTGCAATGGGTTGCTACAGGAAGAGATGAATACAAGTCTTACTTTGGCATGAAGTGATAACGTGAGCAGATATTGACAGTAAAGGCTGTCGACCATGTAAGTGCAGGTATATATTTTTGAAACAGGGAAAGCAAATATATAGAATCATAGAATCATTAAGGCTGGAAAGGACCTCCAAGATCATCAAGTCCAACCATTAACCCAGCACTGCCAGATCCACCACTAAACTATGTCCCTAAGCATCACATCTACATGTTTTTTTGATATGAAATGCACCATTTCCCACCTACTCTGCATCCTGTTTGGTGAAGAAAATTGCAGTGTCATTTAAGAAGTCTTAAAATGGGTACTGACCACAGACAAGGTGCAGTCAAAAGACAGAGCTTTGATAACAGAGTATTTCACAGCCTGCTGTTGCATTTAAAGAGGGCGTACAGCCATCACAGATCGCTGAGGATGCAGTCGGGTGGGTGAGATGCACACAGTGCATGAGAACAGGCACCGATAGTGCGGGCAAGAAACCAACTCTTGAAAAATGAGCTCTCTTTCCTGGGGGCTTTGGCAAGAACCAGCAGAAAGGGTTAAGATACCCCACTGTCCATGGTGAACCTGTATCTTGTTCCCTGCATTTGGGTATCTTTGAATCAGAAATTTAGGTTTATGTGGAAGCCAGCACTGTCCTGATGCAGGTTCTTACTGTAAACACCACTATCCTCATGCAGCTGCAAGCCAAACAGCCTCTGTATGTCTGCACAAGTATCTGGCATCCCACTGAATGCAATTTGTTTTGATCAGAAATAGATTTTGGCCTGCTACTCAGCAACTACCAGGTGCTGTGGAAGAAGGTAGTAAGACCCAAAGGACCACGGCCATAGCTCGCAACCAACGCTCTGAAAAACCTGGCCTCCAATGCTCCATTACCCGTCCCTGACACAGGCAGCCCACAATTCCACTGAACGCTGATCCTCAACATCACTCCCTGCTCTGCCTCCGACCCACGATGCTTCTGTGGGCAGCCACAGCAGGAAGAGCAGCTGGCAGGCAGATGGGGGGCAGGCAGCTTCAAAGGAGCTGCCAGCCACTTCCCGGGTACAGCAGCAGAGCCTCAGCCCACCGCAGGCATCAAAAACTAATGGGTTTCCCAGGTCCTGCTGACATGTCACCCTCTGGGTCTTGGCTGTCACTTCTCCTCCTGCTCTCTACCAGGGCCGATGGCAAGAGCAGCCCCCACCAGGGCTGGCCCTCTGGACAGTGTCATGCAAAATACAGGACAGCAGGAGGACCAGCTGGCCCCAGAGTGGGACGTGATGGTGAGATGCAGCAGGCGTGTAGAATTGCCTTTTGATGCACACAGACCAGGAAGCATGGAAGTGAGGCCAGAACTGTGAGGATGCAAAGAGGAGAGGGCCAGGTCCCAGGTGAAAGCAGCCTGTAGGAGCTGGAGAGGTGTTCCCACTAATGTCCAGGTGAGGCGGAGGAGAGCTGCCCGTCTGGGGAGGCATGGTGGGGAGCAAACCACAGTGGGTGAGTGGAGGCTCAGCACAGTCCTACCCTCTGAGGTGTCAGCCGGGGCAGCCTGAACTGTGCACCATTGCTTTTTCATGTAAGAACCCCAGCCCATCTACTGCTGAGCCCACCTACAAGCAGCTCCCCATGCTGCTGATCCCCTCCCAGCGGGCCAGCAGGGCTGGGTGCCTCTGGGACAGCCTGACCCGGCTGCTGAGCCCAGACCCTGCGCCTGGCACTCTGAAGCCGCCTGCTTCGTGTCACGTTTCCCCACCGTGCTCCAAGGGCCATGTCTTTGGGAAGTATTTTTGCAGCAATAAAGCAGCTTTTTCACTGGGTAAAGCTGCATTTTAATAGTAAGCAGAGAGGACTGTTAAAAGCTGCAGCAGGCCCCATTCGGCGCCAGTCATTGCTTTTTTTTTCTCCTCCATATGTACCCCATATGCAAGTGCAGCTGAGAAGCTGACATAGAAATTTTTTTAAAAGGAGAGAAATAGCTGAAATTGCCCTGAGAAGGAGGTTCTGGGCTTTTTAACTCTGCTTTTGCAAGAGCTGTGGAAATCCCAAAGATCTCTTACTTCTGCACTTTTGAATTCCCTCCCTGCAGGTAATTAATAACATGGATGACTGTGGTGGGGGTGTGGGGAGGTTAGAACTTTCCACTCATTATGTCCCTTCCATGGCATTGCTGTTACTCAGTGTTTTGGTCTTACGCTGTGAGAACACCTCCACAGCTGACATGGCATAGGCAGGGGTTGTTTCAATAATACCAGCGCACTGCTTTGCACACATCTGGATGGCTGTCATGGCTCTCAGAGAGAAGAAACAGCTCTGCAGTGGCTCTCCTCTCCCAGCATCTCCTACTGGCCCTCCACTGTCATGAGTCCAGAGCATCCAACACCACCTTATGCATCAACTTACTCTCACCTCAAGAGTTCCTCCTAGCTCAGATCAGGGGGTCACCAGACTGGGGTTTATGGCCCAAGTTTAGCTGCAGATAAGGAATTGCAGTCCCCTGTTCTGTCAACAAGGATGTCATGCTCACCAGCTCCTTCTTCAGTCTCAGATGAACATTAAATAGCTTCTATTTTTCATAAACACATGTAAAATATTCCTTGAAATAAAAAAGACATGACATAATCTCTACACAAGAACAAACATTCCTTGGACTCCTTTTGAGACACTGAAGAACCTTCAAAGCTCCGAGAATTCACTTTAGTTTCTAAACAAAAACATGTTCTTTAATCAGGCAACGCGAGAAATATATAGATCTATGGAGGGAGGAACATCATTGCATTTCTTTGTTTTAGTTCTCTTATCATCCTGGAGAATTCTTTGCGATTAGATGAGAGTCCCTGGAGGTATCCAAAACTGTCCTTTTCAAACCTCTGTCTTATTCATCAACTCTCCAAATCTGTCTGCTCTGATTCAGCTAAAGACAACATCATACTTGCTGTAAAAGGGGTTCCTCTCTTCCTGCCTCCTCTCACTTTTTCCTAAGTCCTGCACCAAGCATTGCCTTGTTGGCCGAGACACATCATTGTCATGTGGTCGCTTGTCATGGGCTCAGGGACCTTCTGTTCCCCAAAAGGTGCCACATGTAGAGGTTTCTGAACAGGTGTCTTTCCATGAGAGCAAGTGGAGAGATCGGTTCTTGCATGCATCTGAAGAAATGGAGGTTTTGTTCCCAAAACTAAATATGTCAGGCTTGTCAGAAGCATTTTAAACACGGACAGACCCTATTACGCCATCCCATATTTTTCCTAATACTTGTCAAATGTATGTCAGCATAGAGAAGTCTGCAGCTAATACTCACGGAGTCGTAGTCTTTCCATGCCCCAGGTCCGGACCCAGATTTCCACTCTTGTTTGCTGTATCCTTGAGTTTCTACAAGTCCTCTGGCATGGTCTTGCAAGCAATTTGGTATTACTTGTATTTCATTGGTGTCCAGCACTATCACTGTGCCAGATACCGCAAGAGCAGACATATTAATTCCACCCCTATTTTGCAGTTAGACCAAGAGAAACTACAGGGAGACCTTGGCATGCAACTTAAAAGGACCCAAATTGCAGAATGAAAAGTTCTTTGCAAGCTGCTCAGGCTCCTGGGTGGCCACAGTGCCTGCGTTTCCCCCAGGAAATATCCGCTTTTTTGAAGTTCCCACATGGACTGTGGGGTTTGCGACCCTTTCAACACCCTGTATTGGCACATGAGGAAGCAGCCTTCCCCAGACTCCCTGCCACCACTCTCAGCTGGTCTCTAACCACAAAGGATGCCTGCTTCCCCAGTCTAAACCCAAATGCTCCATGGTGGCAGCGCCCAGCTCTCAGCAATGTGTCCTTGATGAGACCACCTGAGAACCAGTTGCTGAAAGCAACATGCTTCAAAAAGCATGAAAAGAAAAAGCTACCTGCTGGCTGCTCTCTTTTACAGTGGATTTTAAAACATTAACTCCCTTTTCACGGCCCATTAGGTCTCACTAAGTTTCTCCTTGTTTTTTAAAATGTACCAGGAGCATGGAGATGAAGATGTGAGTACTCTTGGCTTGCTCCCCAGATAAGAGAAACTGGGGTCTGCATCCCTTCCCATGGGAAGAGGGTACAGGCACAGACAAGACCTACTCTGAGAGCAGCTCACTGGAAACCAACTCTCTGGCAGCATTACCCTCTCTCAGCACTAAGATGGAGAAGAGAAGCAGATAAGAAAGGAATATGCATGGCAGGGAGTAGAGATGAAAATGATGGATTTAGGAAATGGACTGTGATAAGGAAAGGTATTTTTACAGGTTTCTGTATCACCCCCTGTCATATTACCTACTGAAAAAGATAATTTCAATGTTATTTTAACCGGTTTTTACACTTCAGTAGAGCAGACGATGATGCAGTGTATGATTCTATCACAAAGAGCAAGTTTTCCATACTGTAATAAACACTGTGTTGATGGTACTTGGGTCACTTTTCTATGGGGAAAATTAGGTAAAATATTCAAAAACCTATGGCAATATTTTCTCTGTAGGTTTGAGGAGTCAGCCTTGAGCAGAGACACAATTCACTGGAATATCTTATAGGGTAGAAAAGGTAAGAATCGTCATTTTCCATTAAAACCCTTAGGACATTTTCTATAAAAATTCTTTAAAACTATTAGTCTTTGGGAGATCTGAATTACTCTGAGTTTTGTTCTACCACTTGAAGTGTTTTAGAATCACTTCAGCCCTTTAAATGTGTGTCTGCCAGATAATACAACTGATAAGAATTTGCCATTAATTGGAGAGTGCGGCATGTACCAGACTAAGTGATTTACTTTCAAAGTGCTGTTATTATGGTTGTAGACTGCATTTGGTTGCTTAGAAACCATCCTTATCGATGATTCAAGTTTTCTCCTGATAGCACAGCGAAGAGATAGCACCTTTCTTTTTCACTCAGCAGTTTTCAGGAGGAACAATTTTATAAAAACCACTTCAAAAGGCAGTGTCCCTCCATCAACAGGCAATAACATGGTTGGCATGTTCATTTAGGCTGAAGAGGTACATTATTCCAAAGGAGCAAATAAGATTTTAGAAAACAGCATTTGGCAGCATGATGCTTAGAGACCCATTGTTCAGCTGGGGGTAAGAGGTAGAAAAAAACTTGTTCATCAATTGGGAAGACTTATCTGACAAACAGCCTATCTAACAAGCAACAAATGCTGAGAAGGTCTCTGTAATGTTTCATTAAAACCACAGACACATTACCAATGTGGACTTTTGGCTGCAACTCATTAGTAAATGAATTCTATCTGTGACAGCCTTGTCAAACGCAAGCTTTACTGATTACATTTGGCTTTTAGGCAGTAATCCCCAGGGAAAGTGATTTATTTCAGCACTTGATGAGTTACTCCATTGATGGCAGTGATAATGACATTATCTTGACTTAGGTTAGCATTTATAGGCCTCTTGGAATGACTGAGGGTTCAAGGGGGATTTAAATGAAGACAGGAGGTGTCATGGTTTAGGAATGGTATTCCCCAATTTAGTGTTCCCACTGAAGCACTCCAAACAGTGCACCACTCACTCACTCTGCCCTCCCCCTCTTCTTGTGTCGGGATGGAGAGGAGAATTGGAGGCACAAAGGGTAAAGATCACAAGAACAATTTGCTGGAAACTGCCATGGAATAAGAAGATGAACTGTAACACCAACAATATCAATAACAGAGGGAACCAGCCCTACCCAACAGCTCACTCTGCCATGTTTACTCACTGGAAAGGACCCTTTCCCTCAAAAATGAGGTGAGGTGATATAGAATAACTTCTGGGTCCTAGCCATGCCCCCTCCTGGCTACTGCAAACATTAACCCTGTCCTGGCTGGAACCAGGGCAGGAGGGAAGTTGAGCATGACGGTGTATGAATAGTTAGAAATGTTTGGAAAGCACAGCCTGCCTTGTAATAGTGAAGGGTTTCACAAAACTAGACTGAAGTAGAGAACACTGAGAGGAAATGACCCCCAGGTTAGACAGCAAGGCCACGGTAAAGAGGGACCACACGCTGCCTGCCCTCCTTCCCAGCCCAGTGCCTTGTCATACATGGGCTGAGCAATGCTGGTTTTGACTGCCCTCGTCTCACAGCTAAAGCAGGAGCTGCAGCAGTGAGTGAAACACTTCTCATGTCCTGCTTCTGGCAGGGAAGATTTTCCTGATGTAATGAGGAAATTCAGTTCAATGTGTGATTACCAGCAGGCAATGATATGCAAAAGCAAAAACAGGTACAGGCACAAGCAGAGAGCTTGAGTTAGGATGCTGTAAGGAGTAGAAACAAGATGTTAATGGTTCAGACTAATACTAAGATGCTTCCTCAGCAATCAAAGGAGACAAAGAGGAGGGGAGAGGTACAGATCACATGAGCCAGAAGCCCTGACTCCCCTTTAGACAATCCTTTTTCCTTCCACTGTCCTTGGATCAAGAAAGACATTGGGACCCTTAAGATCAAGGGAATACCTCTTTGAACTCCAGGCATTAATCCTAGCAAAGGAATTAATGTTTCATTTTCACACATCTGCCATAGTAACTAATACAATACAGAACTGGTGGACCAAAGTACCCATCTTAACTGGCAAGACATGGAACAGGAGCTCCAGGAGAAATCAGAGCTGCCTTTGAGATATGTCTGATACAGGTACCACAGGTGAGATTGCTCCACAGGATCCTAAACTCTGCCAGTTTGAGCTGTGAAGATGTTTACTGCAATGCAGGGAATGAAACTTGAGCCCAGCCAAAGCCAGAAACTAAGGCTGTTTCAGCAGCAGCTGTTTGGAAATCCCCTAGCTTTGGAAGTCTTTTTCAGTTTAGAAGAAATCAAACAGGGATCAGCAGATGCTTGGCAACTCTTTAGCATATCCGAAGTGTGTCTATTAAGGTTTTTGTAGTCATCCAGTTGGCCTAGCAAGGCACCTTCTCTATGAGAAAAGGCACAGTGAACCATCCTGTGTGTGCAATAGACATGAATTTGAAGCAGTAACACATTTGAGGAATGATGCATGAACAATCTCTAAGGCAACATTACAAATGCAATTCGCCTGATTTACCTGTATAGAAAATACAGCAAAAACTTACTCTGTGGCAGTAGCACCTGCAAGCCCTGTGAAAATTTAGAAGATTTTATGTCTGCTGAAATTAGTCTGTCAGTTTTCACTGGAGAATGTCTCTCAAAGTGCAATGAACATGTACCATGTCATACTGATCCAGTATAACCCCAGCTGTAACAATGAAAGACAGAACAGCTTATCTTTTCCACTAATTAACTCTAATCTGAGAAGACAAAGGTAATTGCAAGAAAAAAAGTCTATTACACCTTCAAGAAATAAAATTTTACCTGCTTTTTTTCCAGCTTCCGTCTTCAGCCAGACCACAAAGTTGCTTCTGTTGCAAATCATAAGTGTGATATGATTAAACAGCAGATCTACTATTACTGGTTTTAAGGCAATAATACCTGTTAATATTCTAAGCAAATAAATCAGAGATAGAACCCATAAAATTCAATTACAATTTCTGGGACAGAGTCTAAGCCATAGGCAGAAAATGGCTTGATTTTAGAAAAACTTATTTTCTTATTTAGGGGAAAATGGGTAGTATCTTAGGCTTGTACATACTCCAGAGATGCAAAACAAAAAGTCTACATAATAAGGCTTTCACTCAGTGTCATACAAACTATAAAAGGAAAGGAGCGGACCTCACTTTGCCAAATGACCATGGTTATTATAAACTGCAATGAAACCTTATCTGGGAGAGTTAGTCAGTAAAGAGGGATTCTGGAGAAACTGCAGGAGGAGATGAAGAACTGAAGAGATATTTCCTCTGGCACACCTGGATCTAGCTGGTATTGCAGGCAGTCTATGAGCAAACCTCTGAGCGGCACCAGCTTCTAAATTCCCAGGAATGTGGTCTAGAGAACAGCCGAGCTTTTAAAGCACTTGGAAGTGCCATGTGCAAATTAAAATAAAAACTATAAGGCTAAATGAAGTGAAATGTTTAGCCATAAAGCTAAACTAACAAATAATGCAGAGGATAATACTTTTCACCATGTAGTTGTATTAATTTCTATACACAACAGTGTGTTTTGAAAGCAACATGGGTCAGAGACACCAGCAATATGTGCCTGTCTGTGCTGAGGACAATGCAAAATATGATTTTATTAATCTTTCATTCTAATTTCGTGGTACTCAGCAGTGTTTGTGACTGTGCACAATGGCAGGCACCAATCCAGAGCCTGTACTGGCACAGGATGGGTTTGTTCCATTGACCCCAGCAGAGCCATGCTGATTTACACAAGCTGAAATCTGGCCCATAATTTCTCCCTCAGAAGGATTAAGCTTAATTACTTCTTTATGTTCAACCCACAACGCAGGGATATCCCAGAATCACAGACCCGAGGGTGTCCATCTCTCCCCTCGGCTGTAGTAAACAACCCCATTCAAGCCAACCTCATGACGGCTGCTTGGAAAGAAGCAGAAACTGTGCTGTGGCACCAGACCCATTGAATGTTTAGTTTGGCCATGAGGGGTCACACAACAGGGTTTTCAGAGCTGTGGGGGTCTCCAAGGAAGTCCCAATGCCTGCCCTGGCAGAGGCAGCTTTCAAGACCAGCCCTATGAGAGAGCAGCCCTGAAAACCAGCTCCTGAGACCTTCTCCACGAGGAAGAGGGGTTTGACCCTTCCAAGGGATCCCACTCATGCTTGGTCTGGAGATGCCCTTGAGGTGCCCTCTGTCTGTCAGTGCTGGAGAAGGGTTAGTGTGGGATCCTTGCCTTCCTCTCAACACTGCACATGTGTTTTGCTGCTCCATCACATCACCCTCCTGCTGGCTGTTTCTGCCTCCTTGTTTTTCTACCACTAAATTAGCCTTCTTGAAAGCTAATATGGAGTGGGCAGACTCACATAAAACTGCAAGCTTTGCAGTATGCTCTGAAAGTTTCCAGATCTCTGATCAGGGAAGCAGAGAGCACTTTCCAGGGGACGATTAAACACCCAGGTCCTGCCACCCAGACAGTGCTCTGGCTTGTGATGACTCTTGGACCAGAACACTGGATGCAGGCCCTCTGGGGATGTCAGAAGCCAAATAATTCGGGACTTTAGAGGTTAAAATACAAGTACCTTAGATTGCCTCCCTGTGCCAGAAATCAGCAGCAGTCTGCCCATTTCCCAGCATGATCCATTGCCCATGGGAAGCACTGCTGAATGAGGACACATTGCCACACTGTCTTGTGCTCACTGCAGTTTGACAAATGCTTATAAGCAGCAACTTACATAGAACCCATTGTAGTGATCATGCCTCGGGGCTGTATCCTTTCTTTCCAACCAGAAGGGCTTGAAAGCATAGATGGAAACTATTTCTCACTGGGCACACTGGTGCAGAGAAATCCTACAGCCCTTTTCCCCCCATGCTTCTCAGCCTGACCACAATCACTCACATTCCTCTCAGACTTCTGGTTTGTAGAATCACAGAATCATTAAGGTTGGAGAAGGCATCTAAGATCATCAAGTCTAATCATTAATGCAGCACCACCGCACTCACTATGCAGCTATTATGCGTAGGACAGTTTAGGGCACCTGCTGCTGAGCACTTGACAGAGGGATTATTTTCTGGTCCTCAGTCAAGCAGGTTCCCTGGTGATGGGGCTACAGAGTGGACAGGAAGAACATGAAACACAGAACTCATGTTGGTCCCCCTGTGCAACTCAAGACAAAGCAGCATGCTAGGGAAATCCTAGCTTTGATAAAGTCAATAGTTGTCTGCTCCAACAGTGAGGATTTTGCCACAATTTTCACTTTTTTCTGTATGGAACTGAGCAATCTCTTATATCAGGAACAGTTGCTGAGTTTGTCTTTCAAAACACAGCTGAGAATGTCACGATGCCTGCCTCCTATTTAGGCACAAACCAGCAGCTTCAGAGTAATCATGTAAAAATCTCCTGTTGCTAAGCTATACGTGTAGGGAGTTGATTTCCCTGTGTCACTTCACTTGAAAACTTGCTGAAATGCTGCTTGTAACCCTAAGGTGTATCTCCTTACAGCTCTGAAGAGTATACACTGGTTCATTAACTTTGTCATTTCATCTGGGAAAGATCAAGTCTGGAAACTTTGTTCTTTTTTTTTATTTTTTTTCTCAGTTCTCTTTAACTTGGTAATTACACTGTCTGTGAGAAAACAGAGCAGAAAGGAAATTGCTTCTAAAGGACATGGTAATAAACGTGTCACGTATATCACTTAGCTGGGTTGTGTTTATTATTAACTCAGAATGGAAGAAGACTCAAGCTGCGGTGCAGGAGTATGACAGACTGGTTCTCCCAGGAGTGCAATTCCAGACCACGCTGATTATCCCACATTTGCACCGAGAAGACCAGCCCATGCAGTGCACCTCATTAGCTGAGCAAGGGACTTGGGAATCCTTTTGCTGTATACATTTCTCCATGGTTCAGCAGCAAGGAATTCCCTGACATTTCCCTCTTTGCTAATTTCCACTAACTGAGGACACAACTAATTTTAATTAAGCCAGCATGTACTGAGAATAACTCCTCTGACTTCACAATAATGCCAGCCAACAGAGATGAAAATCCACCTTGTAGGGACTCCTGCTTGGGAGCTGTCAACTTGATGAACTTCAGCTGTGAAGAGATGAAGAGATGAACCTAAAGATGTTGACTTCATGGTGAATCTCAGACAGGACTCACAGAGTAGTGAACACAAACCGAGGAAAAGACTCATAAATTTCACTGTAACCAAGATTTCCCCTTTATCTTAAAAATGTATGTATTGAGGATAGATACACTATCCTACTGCTTTAGATCAATCGCAAACTGTAAAATGGAATTCAATCTGTTAAACAAGTAGCTACGTTACCTGGGTTTCCTGCTGCTTTGTGTAAGTGAAATGGCAAAAAGCAGCTCAGATGTACATTTGAACCTGGCCGAAGGTTGTCCAGTTTTTTCTGTTGAAATAATTTCATATAGAAAGAGACCATGGGCTGGCAACAAAGTAGCTGGATATAGTTGTCTTGGCTAACGCTGGAGCTAGAGAAATGGTCTGAGCACTCAGTTGTGTTGTGGACCTCCTAAGTTTTTAGCAAAACCTGGAGTAGTTCTGCTTTAAGGTGTGAAAGTCGGGCAGCTGCACCAGGGCGCCCAGGGCAGAGAGTACAAGACACTGAAATGGTATTCAGATTTAGAGAGAACTTTCAGATCATCTGGGTTTGAGTCACTTCATGCAGGTGAGTGCAGGAGCAATGATTGGTAAGGAAACAGATGCTCTGATGGGGACTGGGTCACAGTGACAACGAGGTGAAATGGGACCAGTTTAGTTCTCTGTGGCCAGTCCTGGGGCAAATACTAGACACCACCAAAAAAACCCCAAAAAAACCAAAGCACGCACACGTCTACAGTTCACTCCTTGTCACACAAAGCACATTTCTCAGAGCACATATTTTGAAAGATGTACATTGGCCTTTTTTTTTCCCCCAGGAAATTACAAAGGTGGCATCTACCCTCAAAACACTGTTTCTGTCTGATTTAAGGTAACAAGCTCCACCAAGATAGCAATTATTGTCCTCTTTATCTGCTGCCTCTGTTCATTAGGGGTGTGTGTGTGTGTGTGTGTGTGTGTGCACTATTGTTATTTATCAACAATCTTCTTGGAGCTATACAGTGACACAGGATTATGACATTTGCTGCTCACAGAGCTTGTCATACCAATTACAAACAAACAGCAACAACCAGAACTATTGAACCTCTGATCCAAGTGAGCCAAACTTTGAGCTGTGGTTGGGGATTCAAAGCATAAAACTGTGGCTTGTCAGATTATCAGGACCTTGAGTTTTTATAAGATCGACTAGAAAAAGCAAGTTCTTTGGCTACAGCACAGTTGATGCACATTCCTTTTAAGGATGCTAGGAATTTTTCCTCGGTTTGGAATTATTTTTCCCCACACATGGCATTGGTTTTTAAAGCATGTAAGTAGAGACTATCCCTAATTTTCCTACTTTATTGGCAACAGTGAATTGTGGGGATAAGTGGAATACATGCAATGGTGAAAAAAATATAAAAGCACATTTCTGAGTTAAGAAAATGAACTGTGGAGCAAAGACCACAGTGCAATTACACAAGCTTATTCACTGATAGAAATAAGTGCTGTGGCAGGCAATTATTTCCAGATTCTACCATGCAAGAAAGGCAAACTCTTTACTGGAGAGCATTCATGAGGGTCAGATGATGAAGGGAAAGGCCAGGAAGACAAGAAGGAAAGCTTTCACATCCCTTTTTCAAGCTGTCACATGAAAGAAATGCCTGTAGTAACACTCAGTGAATGTGAACAGGGGGATGTTTACAAACTGCCAAAACGTCCCTCAGTGGGGCAGAGAGAAGAAAATTATCATGAAACAGAACAATAAGAGAATTGTTGCCATTTTGTGTTATTTTTGTCATTAGGAGCTGTGGGAAGAGAAACAAGTTGTGCCCGTCCAATGTGTGCTACCATGATGCTTCTATAGGTACTGCATACACTTCTCAGGTGCTGCTACTGAGGGGCAACTCAGTGCGATTCCGGGTGATGCACCTTGAGTGTTTAATGGCAACAAGGAGAAACAGAAAGAGCAGGGTTAATAAAGGTCTTAAACCTGACTCACCACCACATGAGAAAAACAGTGGTTAAAAACATGTCCTCTGAGCCCTGTCCCAGCTGCAAAACCACCTGGTTTTGTCCAG
This sequence comes from Sclerurus mexicanus, assembly GCA_013396755.1. Taxonomy (NCBI): domain Eukaryota; kingdom Metazoa; phylum Chordata; class Aves; order Passeriformes; family Furnariidae; genus Sclerurus; species Sclerurus mexicanus. Next base: position 1,149,347 of record VWZF01005682.1, on the reverse strand, counting down.
AAACCATACTGGTCCCAGTAGCACATGTGAATACACCAAATTAGCCACCTGTGCTTATAGACTTCTGCTGCGCAGAGACTATTGCTAGTTGCTGTTCAGCCCTGAGTCAGCAGCTCGATGGCTGTAGGACCCCTAGATGATGGGAATCTGCCCTAGATGATGGGCAGACACTGGCCCCTTGGAGGGTCCAGAGTTCCCCTTTTCCCTTCACCTTGACTGTAGGGGGGACCCAAAGCACATATGCTTCTACCAAAGACTCCAGAGTGGTGGAGTGGCTCTGGACACACATGGCACACGTACCACCATCCCAAGGCTCAGGCAAGCAGGGACCACCATTTCCTGTGGGCACAACAGCTCCATTAGCCCAGGAAGCTGCTCAGGATAAAATGGTGCTGCAGAGAAAGCTCCTCAGGAAGCAGAGCCATTCAGGCCTAAGAAAGCGGGTCCTGCTATCTATAGATAATGGGCTGAAAAACAGGAAACAGAGGGTCAGAAGGAGACAGCCAGTTCTCATATGGCAGCGTGATAGCAGTGACCTTCCATTGGGGACTGCACAGTGACCTCGGCTGCTCAGTACCTTTGTAAATGGCCTGGAAAAGGGGTGAGGAGTGAGGTGAGAGAGTCTGCCACTGATAAGCTATCTGAGGACAAGGACGCACTGTGAGAACTGCAGACAGGGTGAGTGGTCAAAGGGCAGATGAATTCAACATGTGCAACTGCAAAACTAGATATTTTGAGGGGGGAAAAAGAGCCCTAGATTCACACAGGCTCTGCACAAACCACTGCTGGTCAAGAGCCGGGTCCTGTGTTTAGTGTCCACCAAAGCATGCACTCAGCCCTCGGCAGCGGTCAAGAGAGCAAACCAAGCACAGGGAACCTGCAGTAAGTGAACAAAATTCTCAGAGGCTGGCAAGGGAAGCATCTCAAGCCCTGTCCTTCCTCCTCCAAAAACATCTGGCCACATCTGGAGATGGATACTGGACTGGATGTGAAACCAGTCTAACCCACACAACCAAGCCTTCTCCATGAGCCGCAGTGTCACCTCAGTATGCATCCAGGGTGGGAGGTCTCCGCACCACACAGTGTCATGGAAACAGCCTTCCTCTCTCGACGCCCAGTAAAATGAGAAGGTATACAAATAATGTGAAAATCAGGCCCCTATGCTTTTGTACAAAGATAGCTCTGTCCCAAACAATAACTGAATTTTTTCCCAGCCTTTAACAATGGGGTATGAAATGTCAATACCCAAAGCAAACACCAGAATACCAACCTTGGGAAGGTCCATCACATTCCTTGTTTGTCAGCCAAAAGTTGGCTTAAAAAGCATGTAGCAATAGGTTTGTTGCTTTCTGGTTGTCAATAACAACCCGCATTGGTTACAGGAGAAGTCATCTGGCTATGCAGCTATGCCATGGGGCAGTCTCTCTCTTCTGCCATGTTTAGCCATACTTTCACAATACAGATCTTGTTGCAAGGCTACTGCAAGCAGCTGGACAGTTTACCATGTGTTTTCTTGCTACAGCTTGAAATAATTCCTGGGGACGTGTTATATCCTGAAAGCTGAGACAGCCCCAGACCAAAGCAGCCAGAGAGCCGCCTGCATTCTCATTTCAGGAACTGGTTGGTGTGTCACAAGCAGGCAATTTACACCAAAACACTCAAGACTCAATACTCATATGGGCTTGAAATAAGTGATTCCTGTCACAAGAAAAAAAAGGGATTTTTGCTTTCATCTTAGATGGTAACCTTGCTGCTTCTCCCAAAATCAGAAAGTGACACTTCAAGGTGTGACAGCACATTGTACCAAAGGGTCAGCAGCCTCCACTGCCCAGGGACAGTAAGGAATGGAGCAGCAGGGAGAGCTGATGGGCCACACACAAGGAGGGTGCAAGGGACAGATGTGAAGGCATAGTGGGACAAACTTTGGAGACATGCAGAGGGGTTGGTGGGATGTGTAAAGGGTGTGGGGAGCATACATGGAACATGAGAACACTCAAAAAGGTGCAGAGGGACACGTGGAACTCATGGGAGGTTAATGTAGAGGCATGGGAGACAATAAGGGTAAAGAGGGGCATATATGGGGTGTGGGGGGCACATGGACACATGGTAGTGTGGCAGGACATGTAGGAAAACATGAAAGGACAGCAGAACACATGTGGGGAGGCAGTGAGATATGGGGGCACGGTGTCATACATGGGCATGTGGGGGAGCATGTGGAAGCATGGGGGAGAGGTAGGGGTTTGGAGCCCAGGAATGGTGTGACACAGGTGGCAGGATGCACGGGGGGTCACACAGTGGGTACAGACTGGGGGTGGAGAGGAGACACACAAGGCTTCTCTAGGTAAGTGTCCTCACCTCCCATGGGGCCCCACATGTGTCCCGGTGCCACAGCCTGTGGCGTGCAAGGTGACTCAGGGAGATGTACAAATTTTGAGGGCCAGAATAAGAAGCACCAGCAGCTCCTTCTGCACCACCCCTTCATAAAAAAGGTATGCGTGATAGAATTATACTTAACAAAACATATATAATAAATACATATATAATTATTTGTGTATATACACTTAAAAAATAAATAATATATAGATGAAATAGGAGAATATTGATGGCCAAACAGTGGATCTGGATGGCAAGCGTAAAGCACAGTTGAAACACCAGCGCACTGGAAACAAAAGGTAGCCTGGTAAGGCAATGTTGGGGTGGTGGAGGGAGTGTGGAGGGGATGGTGGGGTCATTAGTGGGACTCTCTGAGGGACACTCAGCTGTGCTACCCTGGGGCCTGGAGAAGGTAGGGTTTCTTTTTCCCTGACATCATCTTCAAAAGGGAGGAAAAACCTCCTGCCTGTTCGTTGCAAAGTGTGCCTCTGACCCAGTGAAACCAGCAGAGGAAGCATCAAACCACACCCTGCAAATAAAAACCCATGTGAGCATGTACATCTGTATCTGTGTGCAGATGGCTCAGGGGAGCGGTGGCTTTGTGGCTGAAGGGAAACAAAATCTCCCCTCTGTGGCTGTGGTGGCTGTGCCTGGGCACCGCTCCACGGGCGGAGGGTCCACCCAACCACAAACACCCACCAGCTTGGGCTGCTGAAGCTGGTGATAGCCAAAAGCTGGCTTATGAAGAAGGGTTTTTAGTTCAAGCCTAGTGTGCCTTTGCTTAAAGCTCATTCATAGTTCTTCCTTTGTCTAAATCGACCAAGAAAAGGAGATAAGTGGAAAGCAAAGCAGAGACGTACTCCTTTCCCTTTCCTTCATCCCAGCAGTGAAGCTTCCACCCCAGAAAGAGAGGGAAGGGGATTTTCTACTGTCCCAAGGGGCAGGACTGAGACCTGTAGCTGGAACTTCTGGGTGGCCAGGCAGAGTGACTTGCTACACCTTGGAAATGGGACTTCTCATCTATGTTTGGCCACAGTCCAGTTTTACTGTTGAATCATCCCCACATTTCTAAAGATTAACTTTGAAAGTAGTATGTCACAGCTCTTGGTTTTTCCAATCCTTAGAAAAAACTGGTTGACTTCTTTTCCTTCCAAAAAAAATGCAACTCGAAGTCAACTATTACAAACTAATTAAAAACACAGCCTTCCTACAGCCCAGTGCCTTCCTGATAACAAGAAGCGAGGGTTTGGGTGGATTTGTTTTTCTCATGTTTACTTTAAATCAAGTCAGTCTGTTTTTCTCTTTCACTTCTGCCACTTGTTGATGTGTGAGCACTTGTGCTCAAAGCATCCGTGACTAACAGCAGGAGCTACTACTTACAGAATAAACAGCCTGGGATTTTTGGTTGCTGCTCCTGTGTCTTCTCTGCCCACAGCCCCACGAAGCTCCAAGTCTCACCTCTTGGGGTCAAGGGAATGTTCCTGGAGTTGGGTCATGCCAGCTAGTGGGATTTTGCACTCTGTGCCCCAAAATTGCTTTTGCAGCTCAGCTGTCACACTCTGCACCAGCCAGGCACATTGCCGCGGTGGGGGCCAAGGTGGATGACACCCCTCAGGTGCTCTGAACCTTGTCACCTGCTCAGTGGCTGCCTTGGGGATTGGGCCAAAGTCGCCCCTGGTGCCAGCAGGGACCTGCCCAGGACCTGCCTCCATGGGGTGAGTACTCAGGACGGGGGGAGAGGAAACAGAGGCTGTTGGAAGACACTAATGACACTGAAAGTAAAAAAGGCAAGGAAGAGGAAGAAGAAAGGGAAGCCAAAGTAGAAATTCAGTTACTCTCCAGAGCCAGAGAGAAGGAGTCAGTCTGTAACTCAGCCTTTACTCTGCTGCTGCTAAGTGCTACCCGTTCAGTAAGTCCAAGGAGTAATTATCAGTATATGCCAGCTGTTATTTCAGTTCTGGCAACATATGCTTTTAGAGAACATCTGTTTTTTCTGTGAAGCTGTAAGTGCTACAGTTAACATACTAGCATTTAATGTTTTGGTTTTTTGGTTTGTTTGGGGGTTTTTTGTTTGGTTTGGTTTTTTTTTTTTAAATATTCAACCTGTTCGGTAAGACCATGCTAGCAATACACAGGAAAATGAAACCCAGCAGTCCAAAATTACTATAAATTGATGAACTTCTCCTTTCCGTGTTTGTTCCCAGCCTCAGAGCCCTATCTCATGCTGCTTCATTGTACTGACTCAAAAAAACCTGAATAGAAGTTGCAACATCTTAGCATATTTCACATAAGGAACATGCTGAAAAGCATCTCTTTTAATGGGTTGGAAGGGTAGGGTAAACAATTTAGGTGGTTGTTGGGAGGAGGTGCCTATATCAATAGTAACTGAAGCATATCAACAAGAGAAAAAGAAAAAACTTCCTGAGAGAGACATTATTGAGTTGTTGAGGCTTTCAGATCTTAGGGCACCTTCTATTCTATTTACAGCTCCTCTTTGACTAAATATTACTTTTCAGTTACTATATTGCGTTTTTTTGCAGGTGGGCTTATCCTTTCTTCGAAGCAACATGACCACATGTGAGGAGCGTTTGTTGTTTGAGGTTAGAAGATGAAACCAACAGAGTTCCTTATCTTGCCTTTCTGTGTCTGTTTTCACATGACCTAGCAGAGCAGAAGAGCAAAGCACTAGCAACTGAAAACTCCTTTTCCCTCTCTCCCCACCCATATTTTTGAAGCCACAGGAGAAGTCCCCTGTAGAATACAGCTGCTGTGTCTCTTTGGTTTTGTTGTCTGCAAACCAGGTATGAAAATGCTTCCAAGGGGTGGGCAGCAAGGGGAAGCAGCGGGCTGAGTTGGAAGGTGAAAAGCAGTCACCAGCCTGGCATGGTTCCTTCTGAAACTTGTGTTTGTGGCTTAGGAAAAAGCTCTGGAAAATGCAATAAAGTTCATTTTGCTGCCTTTCCTCCCCAGACTTTCAGCATTCAGTATTTAATGGCTGCTACGTGTTGCTAGAAAACATGTATGAACATGAAAGCTGGCAAGAGTCTTGCTTGGTACCTGGGACAGTGGGCAGCATGGGGGTGGCTGTCGGGCTGTTCTCATGGGCTATTCTCATGCATGTTGGTATCTAGTGGGTAGTGACTGTCACTGCTGTTATCTGCATTATCTTTAATCACACTCAAGGGAAGACTTTTGGGTGAGTCCAGGTGACAGAACTTGCTCTTGTGTTTCTTGTTTTAGGTTACAAGCTTATTAGAGACTTCTAACTGGGGTGAACTGGGCCACCTTCTCAGACAGGGATGGGGGGCCCTGGGGGCTGTGAGCATCTGGTCTCTGAGCTGCACTGTGCTCTGTTGGTACCTAGAGGCTTTTCAAACCTGCTCAAGCTTTCACAAGCCTTGAAGTGCTTTCAAAGGCATTTGTTTTTCATATGTTCCAGTGATCACACTAAACACACCCAAACATAACATTTCTATATGAGCATGCTGGTACAAATCATTGTGTAAGGCTATCTTCTTGCACAGGTCCAGCAAAGTCTGGCCAAGCTGGGATTGGTTCTTAGTCCTGAGCTTTAAGAACTTGGGCTGCTGTGGCTTTTTGACTCTGTGACCTTTAACTAAGATGGAAAAGATTTAAAAAAAAAAAAATATTAGCAGCTTTTTAGGCATACCTGATAAGTTGTCGTTATCTCCAAACTGTTCCTTGCCAGAACAAGGTGCCCAGCAGTTTCAAGCATCCTTGGGCAGACAGCACAAATGCTGCCTCCTGTGCGTTCTCCCTGCATGTTCATCCCACTAATCCAGTCCTGTAGGAACAAATGATACAAACTCTGCCTCAGAGCACCTGGAGCACCAGGATGTCAAAAAGGAAGAGGAGGAGGAGGAGGAGTAATGAGCACAGAAGGTGAAGCGTGTTGTAACTGAAACCAAGTCAATAGCTCACAGCTGAGTAAGTAGCCTCATCTCCTGAAGCTCATAGATGGATTTGGGAGCAAATAGGATTTTTTCCAGCTGTAAATGATTACCTCAACTGACTGATTTCTGAGAAAAAAAATTTGTAGTATTTAACCCTGAGGGGTGTTCATTATTTGCACACACTCACCAGCAAATGACACAGAAATTTCGATTGAAAAATGGAATTAGTTTCATTATCTGGAGACCCATCTTAAAAACACAGAACTGATAATGGCATAGATTTAGTGCTGACTCTCAGAAACTCAAACTTTTTTCTTTACTAAGATGGCCAGGGGGACTGTATTTTGACAAAAATGCCCTGATGATAGAATCCATTTCCAAATCACTTGTTAGGCTTCGTGCAAATCCAGGCAGCTTCACCCCAGTAGATGACTTCTCTTCATTGCTCAGCCCATATCTCAAAGTCTAACTTGAACTCTGCTCCTACTTCAGCTTCAGGCCATTGCTCCTAGCTTGTCACCTCTGAGAATAGAGCAACAGCCTTTCTACATTTCTGTTGGTACCTGTCACTAAAGCTGTTCCCATCCTGTCCCTGCTCACTTCTTCCTGGGGATGAACCAAGAAGCTACGTGCACAGGCCTGTATCTTATATGCATTAGTGCTAGTTCTTGTAAACCTTTTCTAAATACCAAAGGTGAAAAACACAAACTGCATCTCAGGTTGTCTTCTACACCTTCGTTAACCTGATAGCTTTAACCTGTAAACCCACTTTCACAGAATCATAGAATAGTTTGGGTCAGAAGGGACCATCTAACCCAAAATCATCCAGTTTCACCCTACCCTGGCATGGGCAAGGACACCTTCCACTAAAAGAGGTTGCTCAAATCCCCATCCACCCAGGCCTTGAACACTTTCAGGGATGGGGCATCCACAACTTCTCTGGGCAACCTGTTCCAATGTGTCACCACTTTCACAATACAGAATTTCTTTCCAATAGCCAATCTAAAGCTACTCTCTTTCAGATTGAAGCTATTACCTCTTGTCCTATCATTATATGCCCATGTAAAGGGTCTCTTTCCAGCTTTCTTGTAGTTCTCTTTTCCTATTATACCACCCATCATTTCACTTCCCAGTGTTTCTTTTCTGCAACACCATGGCATTTAACCTAACATTTACCTTGCTGGTAACTTCTCCCCATCCCATCCCATCCCATCCCATCCCATCCCCCAGGAACTGGCAGAGGTTTGGGTTCACAGCTCCTGAGTCCTACCCGGGCAAGTTGATTGCAGGATGTGATGGCAGGGCCTTCCCACCATGCCTGACTGGTAACTTTCCCCAGTGGAGACTCCTGACACATCATGTCACATCTGAAAGGCATCTTCTCAACAGCCACTTCATCTCCTAGACTGAGCAAGGACTAATATCTCTTGCACCTGAGGATGCAATAGCAGTCTTCCCCTCTTTCTTCATTAATTTGCTTCTACTGCCAGTAGAAGCCGCCAGCACCCAGGGCAGGTGCTGCTTGGCTGGGACTGCAGGGGGGTTGAGAGACCAAACAGCACCGTGTGGTGATGGTGTGAGTGGAGCAGAGGTGTCCCTCCTCTGAGGCATCCTGACATGCAGCATCACTTCTGAGCACCAGCCAGGGTTCTGCTGCTGGTCAGTATGAGGGCAAGGTGTCCCATCCAGCGCCAATGTAATCCAGGTCTGGAGGAAGGTGTTTCTTCCTTCCCACTGGCTATTGAGGAAGTGGAGTGACTCACTCAGCTCTAGCTGTAAAATACTTGCAACTAGAACCTGTATATCCCACTCAGGTTAAACTAGGGTTTGCAGAGTGCCCAGGAGAGAAAGGTATCCTGTGGATGTGCAATGTCACCACTGCTGAAGGTGTTCTCATCTGCCTGAACGGTGGCAGGAGGCTGAAGCACATTTGCATGCACTGGAACTGACTGAAGAGCGAGCCCAGTGGCCTTCCTATTTCCTTTTTTTTTTCGCTCCTGATTCATCTGTTGCACAAAGTCAGGGATTGACAGGTCTTGCAGCAAGTTCTGAATCATGGGTTGAGAGCACCCTTCCTCCAGATGCTTGTAGAAGTTGCAAAATGTTTGGGTGCTGCAGGAGGCAAACCAAGCAGGCAGTACCCACTCCTCTGCCTGCTTCACCCTTAGTGGTCAGGGAAGAGCTGATGCAATTGCTTTTGCCAATCCTCAGGGGACATTTCCCCATCAAACCCCATCCACATCCCCACCGTGTGCCTCTGAGAGCACCCGAAATCCCCGAAATCCAGTGCTGGTCACAGGCCTGCACGCAGAGGTGAGCTCAGCCCCCTGGCCTTGCTGAAGGCAGAAAGCATCCTTCCATGTGCCCTCCTTGCCTTGGCCCATCTCACTGTCTTTCTCCGCTTTATTTCCTGTGACAAATTCGCTGTGCCGGGTCTGTGGAAAGCAGCTGGAAGGGTTTCATGCCAGCAGTGTTTTTCTCCTTTATACCACTCAGCAGGCTTGGATCTACTGAAATCTTCCTTTCTCTTCCTTTTTTCCCTGTCTTTTCAGTGAAACTTCCTACAATTTCAGCTTTTTGGCTGACTTGAGCCTTTCTTCTTCTCTGTGCTTCCTCCTGCACTAACCCTTCATGTGCCATGGCCTTGTTTTCCATAGGTGTGCTATGAAGAGCACAGTGGGAAGCTGCTGCCTTTTCAGTGGGAAGGCTGCCACCATTCCCAGGTTACCCCCTTAACCTTCTAGAGGTGGCAGGGGCATCGACTGCTTCACCCTGCAGATACACAAGGGAAGAGATCAGGGTGCCATGAATCCATCATCTATACAGTTCCTCAACGTCTCATGGGTTTTCCAGGAAAAAGTCATTGTGATCCCAGTGTCAAAGCTGTCAGGACATATTATCTCTACTCCCCAGCTCTCCTTGTGGTTTTAGGATCTGTCATGAAGTTACCAACACCTGCTCTGTGTGATTGTATGCCTCTGAAACCACCAGTGAAGAAAACAGCTTGATGCCCCAGCTGAACATCATTCCCTTTCAATACCCCATTGTCACCCTTTCTCTCTTTGGCTTTTTCCTAATATTACAGGCAGAACTCAACAAAGCCACATACAGGGAATCTTATGGTGAAAAGTTTACAGGACACACTGCAAGCTGTGCTGGCTCAATCCTGCAGACAGGTCAGACAGGCAGATGCTCAGCATCTTGGAACGCAAGAGGACTGCAGGCTCAGGCCCTCAGGGACAGGCAGGAAGCACCACCACTCCATGCCACAGCTGCCTCTCCTGGCAGAGCAGCTGTGCCTTGGGCTTGGACATCCCCAGTTTTGATGGCACAATTGCAAACACATTTCTGGCCATCTCATGTCTGTTGAGAACTTGACTCAGCCTGATTCAGGAGGGCCAGCAGTCAGCTGCTCTTCCATTTGGCAGATGCCTGTGCAGCTGGAAGCCCATGCTAAGACACCAGTGTGATGTCCCACCACTAGCCAGCCATGCTGTCAGCAGCTGCCTGCACACATCCAGCACTTCGGGGACATGGGTAGCCACAAGCTCAGCTGTTGCTATATGGTTGGACTAGATGATCTTAGGGGTCTTTTTCAACTTCAGTGATTCTATGATCAGCAGTTATGGTTTCACATTATTGGATAACAACTATCATAGAGCAGGATGAGATATCATAGGGGAATGGGAACCGCTACTGGGCTTTTACAAACCTACCTAACAACAAGGACCTGCGAGAGAAAAGGACATTTTTACTTTCTACTGATTTTGACCATATTGGTAAGCCAGCCTGGAGCTGGTCTTATTTCCTTCTGCTCTTGCTGGGGTGCCTTCGTTTGATGACTGTGTATGTTGGTTTCTGGATGGTGTTCACTGTGTGTACACTATCATATGAATCTGTTTGATGCTGGAATGAATATTAAAATAATAATGTTAATAATAATGATGTTAATAACAACAATAATAATATTAATAACATTAATATGCTTACACATATGGTGTGACATTGGTACTCACTTCCCAAATAGCTAGAGTCAGGCTTGAGTCAGACCTGGAGCTCAGCATGCTGATTCCTGGAACAGATCCTCCAGTACCACTGTTAAGTGTCTCAAGTTTATGCTCCAGATTGAGCATCCCTTTTGGGTTTTATTTTTGTTTAAGAAATTTATTTGCCAAAAATGGGTTCTTGCTGATCTGGAATGTTTTTTGGACATTAAACAAGCCAATGGCTACAATGCAAGAATCATCTTTGTCATACTGATCAACCTCATCTTCCTTTTTAAACAAGTTAGACATTTCCAGCCTCGCAGCCCTGCCAGCTCCATGCCTCCATGCCACCAGCAGAGTGTGGGGCAGGCTCAGTGCCTGGCAAACCCGGCCTGGTCAAAAGCAAATGGCAAAGGAAAAACCCTCACCAAAAAAAAAGAGTTGCTCTTTAGAAATGCTCTTTCCTGCTTTTTATCTGTCGTTTAGGGTTCTTTTCATATAATTTCATGGCATTTCATTTGTGCTGCATATTATATAAGAATATCTTATTTTTTTTATTGTTTCATTTTAAAACTATTAAAACCATCTGCCACTTAGTAAACACTAACATATTTTCTTTTCTAGATCAAAGTGTCTCCTGTCTGTGTTGTAATGGAAGTTTGACATTATTTTTTTTACAAGACAGGCAGGAGACACTTTGATCAGGTGCCAAACTGTTTCACTACAACAAACAGGCAACACTCTGAGCTAGAAATGATAAGATGTTATTATGCGCCATGATGATTTCATGACATGTCAGCCGTGATGTTAAAAAAAACCCCTAGAGAACATGTAACTTTAAAAATATAACTGTGAAATTCCAGATTTTTTTAAAAGGAACAATTTACGAATTGAAAGCATTCCTTTTATGTTTTTCCTCTACAGATTTGTGACCATTTTGTACCATTTTGGGCTATTTTTTTAATAATTTTCATTTCAACAAATTAGTATCTTCTGTCAAAACCACTCCATTGAAAAAATTCTGATGGATTCCACTTCAAAGGCTTTTTTAGAAAGTCTTTTTTATAGGCAGGAGTTTATTGTCCCTGTCAGAGAACAAAAGAATCACCTGCTGGCTCTTTTGTAATTCCTAAACAAATTAATTGCTTGAGGATTATTTCATCCGTGTTTCCCAAATGTACTGCTCCCCACGGCTTTCACCAGCCCCCCATATACATTTGGCTTCTATCCTGGGATGCAGAATGACTCCACAGAGAGCCCGTGGCTTTCTAGTAACACAAATCCCCCAGCTACACACTTGGAAACCAAAAACAACAACGACAAAACCCATGCACATTGTAATTTCTGCTTAATTTGCATCCTGAAGAGAAGAGCTCTTCCACAGTCAACGAATCTAAGCACCTGGACACCACAGAGGGATTGGGCATGAGTGTGCAGCTCCTAAACACAGGAGCTGCAAGTGGAGCAGGGAAAAACAACCAGCGTCTCTTCCTCCTCCTAAAGGTAGGCCTTCTCCTGCTTTGTCAACAAAAGCTATTGTAGCTTTCCATGTGGACAGCCTCAGCTGAGGAAGGGTTAATTATCTCCAATGGACATAGCAGCTGGAGGGCATGTCCACAACCCGGGATAACTGGTAGTAGAAGGAAAGCAGCATGCACAAGGACAGCCTGTCTCACCAGTGGGGAATGATGGGCACTTTTCATCTAAAACTTGCAAATTATTTCATGCTGAAAGAGGGGAGAAACTTCATGGGCCCAGACAAAAGTTATATCAAAGAAAAGTCTGACTGGGTATTAGGGGAAAACAAACAAAAAACAAAACAAAACAAAAAAACAAACACTGCAAAAACTGGAGGAGGCTGCCCAGAAGGGCTGTGTATTTTTTGTCCTTAGAGATTTCCAAAACTCAGCTGGACGCAGCCCTGAGTGACCTGCTGTAATGTCAAAATTAGCCCTGCTTTGAGTAAGAAGTTGGATCATATGATCTCCACAGGTTCCTTAAAGACTCAGTCATCCCACATCTATGTTTCAATGGCCCTGCAATTGTGCCGGATGAACCTCAGGTCTGGAGATAACAAGTCTCAGGTTTGCCCAAGCCTGGTCCTGTGTCCTCACCTGCAGCAGCAATGGCATTTGCTGTGGTGATAGGGCTGATAATAATCTCCTAGACCAGCCACGTGCCATAAGAAAAACAGCGCTCAACTCTTCTAGGAGAAAGTCCTTGGCTTCCCAGGTAACCTCATTTCAAAGCATGCATTTGAATCAGTCTGGGGTTGAAGGACTCCTCTCACACCACCCAACGTCAGGAGAAGACCCAAGGCAGCATCAGTCTGCAGTCATTTCAGCACAGGGAGTTGTTTGTAGCAACAGAACCACATGCTGGTGCAGCACCAACACATGGAGTGCGCCTGAGCACAGCCCAGGCTGCCACACACCAGGGTTCTGTGTCGGTGCGCATGGGCCACCTCGCTTGTAGGTCTGCTTCCCCCCCCTGATGCTTCAGGTTGGCAGGTGTCACTGCCCCGAAAATGACTTTCCAACATCAAGGGAGCAAAAGCTCCTCAAGAAATGATTGAGCCTTCGATCTTCCTCTTCCTTTTTAAATGAGGGTTGTTTGGAAACAAAAGCTGTAGGATTGTGTACATTTGTCATTTCAATGCAGCAGTAAGTATCCTTATGCACAATAAATCATTATTCAGAGGAAAGGTCAGAAATCCAGAGCCTGAGAGAGCAGAGGTTTGAGCTGGGCATTGTAAATCAAGCGACACCAATGCTATTATTCTATCATTCTAGTTTTCCAAACATCTCCCCTGCCCTTTGCTAAGCTCCCAATATAGTCCTGCAAAGACAATATGTAGGAGACTAAAGATGGGATCATTGCAGTGGCTGGTTATTTTTGTTGGAAATGGCTGCTGCTATTTTCCAGTCTCATTGACCTAGCCAGCAGTTTCGGGAAAACAAAAAAGTCAGTGCTTTCTCTTGACCCTTCAAAACACAACCTGAGCTTTAGGAAACCTATTGTTGGAGAGTTCTGGATCCACAGACCTGCCCTCGCTGTTGGGGTCACTGTGAGAAAACACCAGTGGCTGTAGGGTAGCTGTCCCATGGGGCACAGAAGGGCATTAGCCCTGGCTGCCTGGGTCACCATCTGTGAGAGCTCCAAGGAAGCAATCTTCTACAGAGCAGTTGGTGACACACACTGCCCAGGTTGTAGAAGCTATAATAAAAGCACTCCAGAGTGTCTTTTGGAGAGAACAAATGAACACCATTTCTTCTGAAGAGGCTCATTAGAGCCGTAGCATTGTGCAACCCCAACTTGAACGCTGCTTCTCCTCATCGGTCTGCACAGCTCAAAGAGAGGGGCCCTTTGCCTTCCCCATTTCTGTAAACAAGCTTGCAACTTTTATTCCTGCCTTAAAGAACAGATTAAATTGCTTTTGTGATCCATAACAATGACATAGTTTATTCCTTCTTCAAAAGCAATTAGTATTTCAGCTTGATTATTTGCAGATAATATGAGTCATCAGATAAAATACTTTGAATACAAAAATGCTCCTTGAGAGGGAAATAGATAAAAGGTATTTAAGGTTAAAAATCTAGCATATGCTTAAATATCATGAAACTGTCACCCATCACAAAAAAAGCCCCAGTCCCACTTTGTGAAACAGGAAGACTGACCCTGTGTTTGTTTAACCCCAAAACCTTAATTAATTTTTTGCAGGATCAGGGCACCATAACACCAAAGGCAGCTTGTGTCACCGTCAGGGCACAACAACAAGTTTGCTCCCTCTTGATTTCAGAGTTGTCAAACTATCCAGAATGTCAGGCCCAAATATGTGATTTAATCTTCAGAAATAATTTTGGATTTTTTCTCTCTTATTTGATTTCTAGCTTGATGTATTGCAGCTCATTGATATTTTCAGCTCTTTTACCCAGAAACAGGAGGTTAGAAGCTGACTCATTCTTAATAGAAAGGTACAAGTCTCATAGGAGCAGCATTATTTCAGGAGCTCATATTTTAATGGGAACATCAATTCTGTATGGCATTATGATAAGGCCATCAGAAATTAGCAATACCAAAGGTTTATCTGGAGTTTGCTTCCAAAGCAGATAATAGTTGATATATACCATGTCTGTATTGATGTTGCCAAGTAGCCTCATTGGCACACTTAGTTAAATATAGATAGAAACAGAGTTTTGTGAAAGTTTATACAAAAAATAAAGGTTGCTTCTCTTTTCTCTCCTTTTAAAAAGAAAAAGAAAATTAAATATTTGAGAGTTTTCATATACAACAACTCAAAAGGATGTACATGTTTTCATTTAAACCTTCTCCTAGCTTGGTTGGTCTCCTGGGAGCTGTATCAGTGATGAACTGCCAAACTGTGCTAGAAGGACTTTCTCTTCCCCCTGGGATGGACTAGGGCAAGATTTTCATGACATAAACCACCAGAAATTACCATCTGCAGAATTACCATTGCCTTCCGCAAGGTGCTTTTTATTTACACTAGTTTAGATTGAGGGGTTTTTTGGCATTCCTTTTGATTAATTTAAATGCCCATCGTAAATATGTATTGAGAAAAGGCAAAGGATCTAACCATCTTGTAAAAAATAGACTGTTGATATGAGAGTCTTTTCCTCTCTAAATTAGTAACAGCTAATGCTTGTATTTTCATGTTCCAAAAAGGAAACTTCTTAGAAGAAATAGGCACTTGCCACTGAGGCAGTGTGGTGAAATGCAGAATTGTGGTATGGGTTGATTTTACCTCCAGGTTGCCTATGAGCAGCCATGCTGAGATGAAATAAGAGTGCCATGGAAAATGGAAGTGTTTTCGCCGGGGTTACAAGGTGCAGAGGTGCAGCCCTCTCCTCTCCCCATGTGCCTCAGCACTATCTGGGGCAGCTGAGCACCGCAGCTCCTCAAGGGAAGGGTGCGTGGGAACAGCCAACTGGAAGCTCTGGAGTCACCTGATCTTACAGGCCTTCCACCACCTGATCCAATGGAGCCATTGGATGGCCTGGGGGGGTCTGGGCACATACATCTGCTCTGCCAAAACCCAGGTTGTCCAGGGGCAAGTTAAAACACTGCACGTGTTGAGGATGCTCCAGTAGAAAAGTAACCCCAAACCTCTTCCCTGACCACTCTTTAAAACAGATAGGAGCCCATACTAGACTTTCCTTCCCCTGTAAGATTTCACTTCATTTATTAAAAATACATTACGTAGAACAATATTATGAGAGAGGAAACAAAAAGAAAAGTGGTGCTCCCTTCAAACTTTTTCAAATTTCCCCTCCTCTGCATGTGGTTCATCATGGCTGCTTGGCCCTGATATGTGCTCCCAGACCTTGCTTGCTACCAATGCAACCAAAGCAGCACAGGGCTGAAGTAAAATCACTGCCCGCCTCTGACACTTTCAATGCAGGTATTGGGATCCAACAGGTCACATCAGAATACAGCATCTCCCATCAGCTTCCTCTATCCTACATCTACTTGGGCACCCCCAGCTCTGACTTATTTGTGTCCTATTGTCATTTGGAGCTGCTTCAGTTTTCCTCACATGCCCTGGCAATACAACAACTACTGCTGCTGGTTAGAAAGCCCAAGTGCATTTATGACACTTAAGTCATAAAGAGGAGTAATTTCCTTCTGAGTAAACAGGCTGACCTGGCTCAGATCCTCTACATGAACCCATTAAATGGAGAACTGGTGTTCATTAAGAGCATCACTGAACTGCATCTAGCACCACTGCTCACTGGTTTTAAAGTTAAACCTGATGGAGATGAGGAGATGGGCTAGGGGACTTCTTCCTGTGCCACATACATGTACTTACACTCCTATCCCCTTCTCACTTTCCCTGACATATCTGAAACACTTTCATTGTCACCACTGGGGTGGATTCCTTGTGAAAGGCAGATAAAGCCCATGGCTCCTGGGTGCTTCACCAAGGCTTTGCTAAACCCTTTACTTGGGGGTACAGAGAAGTACAGCACCCCAACCCAATCAGGCTACCCTCAGCTGCATTGCTCTGATCTTCATTTGCTTCTCTCCCATCCCAGGTAACTATTAAGTGTTCCCTCTGTCAACTGGGGGCCCCTTCTCCTTGAAGACAGGGAAGCTTGCAGAGAGCTGTAAGCCACACCTACTCTTCAGGTTTGGGTTTTTCATCAACTGCATTTTTTTCTACATAGAAGCCCCCACAAACCTCTCTTCTGGCTGCTTTCACTTATGATTTTGTGAGCTCTTATTAGTTCACAGAAATGCTTTACGCAAGACCACTAAAGCGTTTCAGAACATCCTTCTTGAATATTTATAAACAAGGATATGGTTTGTGTCAGAGACCAGTCTGACATCACTTAGAGGCCACATTTACCTCTAGGGTCATGGAAATATTTCCAAAGAGCTGTTCCTTGCAGGAATTCAGTGTTCTGGCCTTGTCAGAAGGTGTTTGGCCCTCACCTCAGTCACCTCATAGGGTCACTGTAAGCAAGAATGGTGGCCCTGGAGCAGCTGGCACCAGGGAACATGCACTTATGGCACCACAGACTGAAGGACGTCAGCAAAAAAGTCTAACTTCTTTGGGTACGGACACTCCTATTAAGTCATCATGCTTTCAGGTCTATGCAAAAAGTGCAATAAGTTACCCCTTGGAGCACCTTTGGAGCTCATTAACATCATACCTGTCAAGGCAGAAAGATGCTACTCTGCAGCAACCACTTTTACTGTGTTATAAAGCAGGTTCCGCAGCTCCTCAGCGGTGCCAAACTTCTGGCTTCTCTCCCGCTTTGCAGGGAAGAGGAAATGAACTCCTACCAGCCTGCTGAGAGGAATAGGTCCTCATTTCAAGCACCTGTAAGCGGGGCCGGCAGGGCCGGAGGGAGGACGAGCTGGCAGCAGGACACAGAAGTGCAGAGCACTGCACGCTGCAGCACCAGTGAGCCCACAGAGCATTCTGGCAGCGGCCGGTTTCACAGAGACCTGAGACCGTGAGTTTAAGCACATATCTAATTGAATTGCAGATGTCTTTTCTGATGGCTATCTGGTAGCAAAGCTTCAATTAAAGCAGCAGCAAAGAGGCAGAACAGGCTTGTTCTTAGTAATAAAACTAATGGAAGAGTGGTCATTTACTGCAGTCTCCAAGGGAACACAATGCAGGTAGATACTTTTAACAAGGTTTTTTTTTGGGGGGGTGGGAGGGAGGGGGAAGATCTGAGAGCTCAGCACAGATACCCAGCTTCCAGCTCCTAGAGATCCTAAGTGTATGTTGGACTGGAAAGTAGCTGACAGTAATTTAATTAATCCACAAATAAACCCATCTCCATCCCTTTCCATACTCCCCGATGAATGGGAGATCTCCTTTCCATTCTGAAGGCAGTGGAAAGTTGTTCTTCTTGCCTTTGTCTTTTAAAGGCTGACAAGTTTTATTCACTACCCTTTTGTTACTTCCAAGATTAAGGTCGATTTGCCCTGAGCTTGCATTTGCCAGATCTCAACCTCTCACCATTTTAAAATGCCTTTAGAGCTCCAAAGAGGGAGAACTTGAACAGAGCTTTCAGTCCACCCAACCTAGAAGACTGTAAATTGGAGTGTTATGACCTTCCCTTTTTTTTTTTTTTGCCTGTAGCTACTTTCTTATGATGACTTGAACCACATCCAGTATGTATTACCACATACACATCACTGAAAAACCACCCCCACCCAATGCAGCTGAAGAATCAAAGCTGAGCTTCAAGATGGCCTAAGAGTTTGGCTTCGGTCAGGAACAAGATTTTTTGAGAACTGTTTTCCCTTTCCTCAGCCGATTGTTACGCTGTACCCAAGTTCCTGTTGTGCAGCAGTTTGGAGGCCTCTTGGCCATATTCTACCGAAAACTCTATGGCTTCTTGGCACAGAACAACTCTCCTGGGGGCATCTCCATGGACAATCACCCCCGTGGATTCAGTTTCAAGGAATATAATCAGAGTTTTGCTCATTTTCCCTTTTGAACAGCTGCCCTTTTCCGACATATTTACAATGTAAGGAAATCAGTTTATTCATGGTTTGGCTTTTAAGTTTGTTGTTGAGCTTGGCTTTGCTCCTGTTGGAAATTGGACCCCAATTCAGGAGGGGAGTTGTCAGTGCCTGCTGGAAACGCCTTGCCCTGGGATTTTCAAACAGGCCATTTGTTGGCCTAGCTCAGCACATAGTAAATAAATGCAGTCAGAAGAGTCTGCTTACTCATTGCAGGAAAAGAATCAGGCCAGTGGCAGGTGTTTCTCAGAACATCCCCAAACATTTCAAATACTTAGGTTAGTTCCAGATTTCCCAGGAGCTCCCTCCAGCAACCATCTTCCATTTAATTTCATGCATCTGAAGTAAAACTGAACAGCAAAGGTTGGAATTGGGCTAATTTCCCTGAGCTTCTAGCTTCGTTCAGGTTTTACCCCCGTAGAAAATTCTCCAGGAAGTTAAAAAGCATAGTCCTAAAGAGAGAGGAGAAAAGCAAGAAATAATCCATTGCTTGTAATATGTAAACTGTTACTACTGTACTCAAGACGCTTAAGGAGAGGTTTTGCAAATGGCACGTATTAAAGCTAAACAAGTATGCCATCATTCAGCAAGCTCAAGTGCTGCTATTTTGTCCCATAAGGAATAAATAATAATTAAAATGCTCTGTATTGAGATAAAGAAATTCACTGTAGCTACAAAAATCAAGGGTGGTAATTCCCAAATAGCCTCATGATGTTCTTTCTCCAATTGAAACACAGGAAGCTGCCTCCCAGGCATTAATTCTTTTCCAAAAGAATTAGGGAGAGGCATCTCTAAGGCACTGCGTTTACTCCATTGCTGCTGGGAGGTTTTGTCTGGGTGCTCTCTGGACAGTTTCCAGACATGTTACTGAAGCATATTTCTCTTTCCTTCCACAACAGTTACTTGCTCACTCCCCACCACTGGGATGGGGGAAAGAATCGGAAAAGTGAGAAAACTCATGGGCCAAGATGAAGACAGTTTAACAGGTAAAGCAAAAGCCATGCACACAAGCAAAGCAAAACAGGGAATTCATTCATTACTTCCTGTGGGCAGGCAGGTGTTCAGCCATCCCCAGGAAAGCAGGACTTCATCACGTGTAACAGTGACTTGGGAAGACAAATGACATCATTCCAAACATCCCACCCTTCCTTCTTCTTCCTCCCAGCTTTATATGCTGAGCATGATGCCATACATTATGGGATATCCCTTTGGTCACTTGGGGTCAGCTGTCCAGGCTCTGTTCTCTCACAACTTCATGTGCATCCCTAGTCCACTCACTGGGGTGAGAGGCAGAGAAAGCTCTTACTCTGTATCAGCACCGCTCAGCAGTAACAAAAACATCTCTGCGTTATCAACACTGTTCTCAGCATAAATCCAAGCTATAGCCCCACACTAGCTACTATGAAGAATATTAGCTCTATCCCAGCCAAACCCAGCATATTCTCCACTTCTGATTCCATACCATTTACATTATGTTCAGTGCCCACCCTATCCCCTACATCCTTACTACTCACCACCACTCTCACCATCCTTTGATGTAATACACAGGTATCATTCCCTTAGTCTAAGGACCACCCCTGAAATGTCTGTCAAGTGTCCACAAACATCCACAAAATGTCCATTGAGTTTATTTATTCCATGACTTTGGTCTCCATCTGTTAGGGTGGTCACTCAGGATGGGAGAGATGGAGTGTTCTGTGGAGCTACTTGGCACCAAAGCCAGCTTAGGTCAGGTTACTGCTGCACTTTCACTGCTTCTTCTAAGACTTGTCTTCCACTGGTTTGGGTGATTCCTCCTGTAGTAATTCCTATAACACAAAACTCAAATTCCAAGTTACAACAATTTCAAGGTGTTTCCATTACAATCTCCACCCCTGGTCCCTTTGGACCAGACCATGGGGTTTAAAGTTTCAACTCTTCCCCTTGTCTCTGCTCTGGCTCAGACTTTTCCACAGACTGCAGCCCCTTAGGAGTGTCCCTGCTTCAAGTGAAGCCTTATCTGTGAGTCAGTCTCTTCAGGGGTGTACCTGCTGTGGCATGGACTTACCCACACAGAGACACAGTTGCTTTGAGGTACACCAGTTCAGACCAGCATGGTCTTATCCATGGGCCACAATGCCTTCAGAGATTTACCTGCTCCAGCATGAGCTTACCCACAGTCAATCCCAGAAGTAAACTTGCTCCAGCATGGCCTTACCTGTGACTGCAGTCCCTCCAAGGTGTGTATCTGCTCCATCCTGGACTTGTCCACAGCCACATGCTTTGAGGTACTCCAACATGACCACAAGCACAGCCACTGATGCTTCGAGGTGTACCTTCTCCAGCACGGACTTACTCTTGGGCTACAGTCCCTTCAGAGGCTCAGACATAACAACAGACACAGAGGCTGTGAAATATACCTGCTCTGCAATGGGCTTATCCAGGACCACAGATGCCTCAGGGTGCCCTGCTCCTGTGTGGACTCATCCACAGGTCCCAGTCCCTTCGACTTGAGTTCACACTGGAGTTCCAGCCTGTCCAGAACGGCAGTGATGCCCTGGCTATCTGCCAGCCCTGGCACATCACCACTGCTGTTATCAAAATGTTCCCAGGCACACCAGAGTCAGGTGATAAGCAGCACAGCAGCACAGCTAGCAGCCACTGATGAGCATTAGACTCTAATATACAGTCAGGCAAGCAAGCCCCGTGGCAAACACAACCCTGCCAATTAGTAGCTAAACAGCAGTAACAGCTATAAAAACCGATCTGGCACATTCCAAACAAAACTGATGTTATTTTGAGCCCCATGTTGGGTGACAAAAAGGACTGCTGTGGTTTAACCCCAGCTGGCAGCTAAGCACGACAACAGGCACTTGCACACTCTCCCCCAGTGAGACAGGAGAATCAGATAAGTGAGAAAATTTGTGAGTTGAGATAAAGACAGTTTAACAGGTAAAGCAAAACATAGAATTTATTCACCATGTCCCATGGCCATGCAGGTGTTCAGCCATCTCCAGCAGGGCTCCATCATGCGTAACAGTGACTTGGGAAGACAAACAACATCACTCTGAACATCTCCTCTTCCTTCTTCTTCCCACCACTCTATATGCTGAGCACAAGACCATATGTTACAGGATATCCCTTTGGCCAGGCTGGGTCAGCTGTCCTGGCTGTATCTCCTCCCAGCTCCTTGTGCAGCCCCAGTCCACTCACTGGTGGGGTGGGGTGAGGTGAGAGGCAAAAAAGGCCTCGACTCTGTGTCAGCACTGCTCTGGGGTAAGAAAAATGTCTCTGTTACCAATAGTTTTGATCACAAATCCAAACCACAGCTCCCATACCAGCTATTGTGAAGAAAATTAACTCTATCTCTGCCAAAGCCAACACAGACAAGTATTTACAGAGCCCCCATAACATGAACAACCTGGACTTGCCCTAGAACTGCCAAAAAATTATTGGTTTAAAAAAAAAAAAAAGCCACGAGGAAAAAACCAGCAACCTGGTCATAGTGATAATATGCTTAGATCAGTTTATCATATTGCTGTTAAAAATGGAGCAAGTGTGCAGCTAATTGACAAGAAGTTAAATGACAAACAGCTTGAATACAGCCTAAGAAGTTACTGAATTGGAGATATGCAGAGAATAAAAAGCCTGATATATAAAAGACAGGTTACATTTAATATGACTCACTGTGGATGAAAAACCGAGCATCTCAGAGTTTGCACAAAAAAAAATGTTGGTGGAAAAAGGCAACACTTGACCACTGATAACATTTGATTTAAAGTTCTCTGAAAAGTTATTTGTTCTAGAACAAAAGCAAAAATCAAAACAATTCATTCCAGAAGTATTACAACACAACTGACAAACATCTAGTCTTTGTTTGGATTTCAAGTGCAATTTTAGTCAATTTGAATCCATTTCATGGAGAGGCTGCAGCTTTGACAGAGCTATTGCTAAAGTCATCTCAGCAACAAAACGTTGCTTGGACTTACTTAAGCAATTAATAAACAGCTCCAAGAACCAGTCACACAGTTTTACAACTATCCAGTACCCAAATTATCAGATTTGCCAACATTGATTTGCCACTGTTTAATACAGCATACTAAAATTATTAATGTATTACCTCACAAAAAACATGAAGAGTTCCAGATCCTTCATTAAAGAACAGTTAAAAAAATCTTGAATTTAGAATATGCTGCTCTTAAAACAAAGTAGAAGGAATAAATCCACAGGTCAATTTCATTTATAAACAAACAAACAAAAATATTCTTTGCAAATTTTGGTAAACCAGGCAAGTGAAAAAGCCAATCTGCCTGAGTATATAAAAAAGTCAATCTTCACAATGTTATGGCCTGGAAGCGCTGAAAAGAGTCAGAATATAAAGGCAACTGGAAACAATTAAGCCCTTTAAAAAGCACCAAAATTAGCATTCCTTTTGTGGGATCCAAATAATTTGAGTGCTGTTCTGCCACAAAGACCATCATCAATTTCCAATTTTAGCTTAACCCACGAAAAAGAAAAATCTCACATCTCTCTGGTGTTTCCTCATTAAGAACACTCTTAAATCATACACTGAAATCTCAAGAACACAAACTACGAATTCAAGTTCACACTCCCACAGAAACACACTTACACATGCACTTGGATATGACAATCCCAATAAAGGCAATTCAACTACTTATGCTGTGATCCAGCTAAGCAGTGCCTGAACTGCTACATGGTGTGGATCCACCAAAAGCAAGAATTTAGCTATGACACAAAAGGGTCCTACCTTTGAACCCTCAGCCTTCTTGTTTCCTCTGCTACACTTGATTACTCTCAACAACACGAAGCTCTACAAGAACAGTATTTCCTGATTTTCACTACATGGAACAAGCTGTCATATGACCATATTAAAAAAAAAACAAAAACAAAGCCAACTTTGTAATTAACTCTTACATTTTAAGTCAAAATAATTTCTTGTATTCACATTTTAGGCAGCCACTGTAGAACTGCAAATTCCTTTGCTCCCCTGGTTGCAGCTTATTGATCTGATCACACCTTATCTAGTCATTCACCCAGACATTTTCAGGCTTAAATTCAGTTTACTTTAATCATCATTACTAAAGAGGAAAGTATTTATTCCAAACTTAAGTATTATCTATATACAGACCTGGAAATTCTTCTCAACATTAAGGCAGAATTAATACTCTAATACAGGCTGACCCACTGTAAAGCTGCAGTGCTTTGTCACCCTGAACTAAGGGTGTGAGAGCTGCTGCCAGCATGGGCTGACCAGTGCCCAGGCAAGGGCAATTTGCCACTAGGGAACAACTTCTATGTAAGTTCATGGCTGATCACATACCAGATGTCTGTGCTCCTACAGTCCTAACTGTACAGGACTGAACCAAAAGCAGCAGCTTTGCTTAGTCAGGCTCCCTAGGCCCCCCTCCTTTGTCTAACTTCACGATCTGTGTTTTTAAGAACTCTGGAAAGTAGGAGCTGCATTTTCAACTGAAACGAAAGCTCTGAAGCCAACAGACAGGATCTTGCACCCAGACTTTGGCTTCCTGACTTCACTGCTGATGTGAAACTGCATTGCAACATGCTGAAAATATCTACAGTTAACACCAGTACAATATACAAACAGTGATTTATCAACATTGTATGCTTTATTGAAAGTTGACAAGTGCAACAGTTAAATACATTGACGTGTTACAACTGTAGAGAACATGCACAAAAACATATGCATACTACTATACAGATCATATGCAAAAAATCCATACTGGGAAATCCAATTTTTTTTTTTTTTTTAAATCATTGCTAGCAGGGCTTGATAATTTTTGGAGTGGTTTTTCCCATCTTGAACCAAACTACAATGAACAATGATTTACTTTAAGATAATCAGCAGCCAGGGAACTTCAGAAGTTACACAAACAGCATAAATCTGCCAAATTCTGAACAGTTGCGTAGGTGCATTCTTNGGGCAGAGTTTGGAAAAGGGGATGCAAAGCTCCGCGGAACGCCGCCTGCTCAGGGGCGTAAGCCCCCGCACACACGGCGCTTGCCAGTGGCCCCGGGAGGCAGCGGCCAAGCGCGGTGCCGTCACTGCCGCCCCNAAAAAAAAAAACTTTTCAAACTTCTTCAGATCAGCCAATGAAACAACTAAACTTCAATCTGTACAACCTAAATAGTTACAGTTTTCTATTTTACAAAGTAATTACACTAAATACACAAATATACAGTAGGCAATTAACCTTCATTGTAATTATCCTATGATCCAACAACTGTCTGTCACCTACCTGTTTTCTATATATAATACAGCTTTATGCACCTGTCCACTGCTTCAGAAAACGGTGCAAATATTTGCACTTAAGGTTTCAGGTGACAATTAAGTGTTAAACACTGAAATTACCTTTCTCCCTCTTCCACTTAGATCCTATGCACCAGTCCACACTTTGGAACCCCAACGCACTAACAGGGGATTGAGCCATCACTTTTTACTCCACTCTTATTTCTTCACATTTCCAAGCTCGAAAAGCACTTTGTATCAGCTGTATCACTGGATGAGTGGAAGATTTAAAAACAAACCAAAAAAATTCAGGCATGCAGCTTCGTTCCTCAGCCATTTGCAGAAGCTGCTCAAGTCCCCAGTGCAGTTGTGCTAATTCTCTGGAAGTTTATTTTATTCAACCAACCTAAGAACAAAGACTCCTTCAAGCCAAAGGGGTAAGGGAGGGAAGAGGGAGACAGATGAGTGCGTAATACAGGGGGAAGAAGTCTCTCCTGATGTGTGCATGGCATGGAGTCCTCAGTCTGGGTTGCAGTGTGCATTGAAATGGATGAAGGGTGGCTGTAGCGGATTCCCGCTAGTCCTTCTTGCTCTGGGCAGTCCAGAGGCCAACAATCACGATGGCAATGACATCTTGAGCTACGCTGAAGGCCCTGACCCCTGTGATGCCGGCTGAGCAGGCTGCTGCGTTGACCCTTGTGACTGGGAAGAGGAAGGCGGAGAACCAGTCTGCAGCTGTGCTTGGAACTGGGCAAGCTGCTCCGGGCTGGCAAGTGTTTTTAGCAGAGTGTTTTCTTGCTCCAGCTGCGAGTTCTTCTCGATCAGCTCTTTGATCTGCTCTTTGAGGACCTCCACTTCCTCCCTCACCGCGTACATCAAGTGGCTCTTCACGAGGTCCTGTGAACGCAGGAGGAGAACGCGCGCGTTAGCGGAGCAGCGCCGCGCCGCAAGCCAGGTCTCCCGGGCCGCCCCCGCGGTGTTCCCGCACCCCGAGACCCCATCCCGGCCCCGCGCACACGTGCGGCGCGGCGCGGCCAGCGGGACACGCCCCCCGCGCAGGCCCCGCCCCCCCGCGCGCCGGCTGCAGCCAGTTCTGGGCGCAGGTTGCCGCATTTCCCTCCCTCCCGCCGTCCGCGGGTGACGTCAGGGCGCGGCGCGGCCAATGAGCGGCCGAGTTATTT
>VWZF01005682.1:1107390-1122392 GCA_013396755.1 Sclerurus mexicanus | reverse complement strand
CGGAGGCGTGCGTGCGTGCGGGGCCGGGACCCTGCGGGACCCGCGGGGACCCTGCGGGGCTGCGCTCGGCCGGCTGCGAGCGGGGTCGGCGCTGCGCGGCGCGGCACAAAACCCGGGCATCCCGGCCCCCCCCACCATTTATGCGCCGGCAGCGCCGCCCATGGGCTGCGCACTCAGGGCCCGCCCCCCGCCGCCGCACCGCATTGGCGCCCNGAGCCGCACACTCCGTCCCGCGAGGCACAGCCCACCCCCGGCAGCCCCGCCTGCCTCGCCCGTGCAAGGCAGTAAAAGCAGGTTACCCACACACGCTGCAGATAAAACTGCTTCAGACTCCCACGATCCCCCTTTATGCCTCACACGTGCCTATGAAAAACAAATACTCAGCCACTGATCGTCCACAAAAAGCGGCACAAACCTGTGGATTTCCAGCAGGTCAACTGATATTGTTCTACGGTAACAGAGAAAATGCCTCTTCACTTATTTTTAGACGGCACCATACAGCACTTACAGTCTTAAAAGTTGCAGCAGCACATGCATTAATAATTTAGGAAAAATTCTTCCTCCACTTAACTGTGGTGTTTTTCTCAACAAATGTGATGCTCTCATGTGCCATGGAACACAGCAACTACAGTCACTGCCCGTTTAAGTGATCCTCTCTAACAGCTTAGAGAGAGACCCAATGCTGAACTAGACTACCACAAAATAATGCCACAAGAAACAGACAACCTCTGAAAACAGTTATCTAGACCTGCACCTTCATCACTCAGTACATTACTTAAAGACACACACAATAAAATAAAGTCAAAAACCTCTTCCTTTCTCTATAGCAAACTTCTCCAAGAGCTACAAGTCACATACGTCACAGGTGTTGCTCCCAGAGAAGCAGGAAAGCCAGGAGGCACGGAATAATCATCTTAAAGCTAAATTTAGCATTTGCGTATCTGCATCATCCTTCTTAGTTTATTTATGTTGTCCTAGACTACTATTCTTTCATTCAATAATGCCAGCAGAGTAGTACAAACTAATCCTATTCACAGGGAGGTCACATTTAAGAATAAGAGTTCCTCATAGCCACTTTCCCACTACCACATAGTGTTCACATCCCCCAAGGGCATAGCTCTCATCTCACCCTTTGGATATCTGGGGAAGTTGCACAGGATAGCACCTAACAGGCTGAAAATTAAAGGAAGTTTTTCAGAAAAAAAAAAAAAACAACAAAAAAACCCAACACAAACTTGCCTGTGCTGACTCACAGATGTGTAACAGCAAGTAAACTGGAAGCAACCCATTAGAACACGTGCATCAAGCTCCAGTGTCCCACCTCCTGACAGTCACACACCAGTAACGATGTGTTGCACATACACTTCACCTGATCACTTTCTCTGCAGAGGTTACTTACTACACACGGTAGTAACTAATCGTATTCAGTGATCAAGTGAGCCGTTTGATGAACAGCTCCACAAGCACATCATCTGTACTGGAGTCTGTATCAACTACAGTCCTAGACTTTGATCTAAATTAAAGTTTTATGAAGGGTTGGCCTTGAAAAATCCGTAATGTCTCGAATGACTCCTCCCCGTGGCAGTTAGTTAGGACAATTAACAAAACTGCAGATGGACACAGGCTCTGGGGGTGTCTGTCCCTGGAGGTTCTAAATCAGAAAAGGGGCAGAGTAGGTGTAAAAACAGGTTAAGTCCTATCTCTGCTAATCATGTTCTTATAAAAGAACTTGAAGACAACAAACTCACAGGCCTGAACAGACACCTCGAAACACCTGCTTTGCTGTTGCAGGACAGACAGCAGACATTCGTGTGCAGTTTTATTCATAGAAGTAAAAATAAAGTAATGGATGCATTCCAAGATGATTATTGGTGCTGTCATGACTGATAGTTATCAAATGCCATTATTCCACTTATGACAGAAAAATGATACAATTCTCAGACTAAATTAAGAATAAATAACGTTGCCCTCTTTAATGTATATTAATCTTCACAAAGAAGAGATAACAGATATGATCCTAAATCATATTCCCACTAAACTCATCAACTATCTTCCGTTAACTTCAGTGGGCTTTTAGCAAAATCTGTCATTTATTTTTAGATGCCTACAAGCAGAACTGTGATTCAACAGAAAGCTGTCAGCTGTGTAAGTAGAACTGCATATTAATATGCATGTTCTGCTTTGCCCACTCTATAAAAAACAGACCATAAGTGTCCCTTTAGGGCTGAGAAAGGTCTGAGGTTTCAGATCATCTGAGAAATAAAAAATCATGATATTAATTACTTTCATCCCCAAAACTGGAGCGAAATTTGGGGAGGAAAAGAGGGGAGAGCACCACGGTCTCTGATGTTCTCATCTCAACACCATGTTACCTGCCTGACAAGGACAGACACTGAAGTGCGTATTTAAAGGCTGGACTTTTGCTGTTGCTTTTTAAAAATAACTCGTTTATGAAATAAAACAGTATATGGAAGATTTAAGGAAAATAGTCCTCCAAACTCCATTTCACACTAGAAGGGCGTCAAAATATCCAGTACCTTACTCAAAACCTTCTAACCACCTCTTTTAACACCTCATTAACGATAATACAAGATATTAGACTCCAGCAAAAGCTTACATTCCTTGGAGAAGAGGTGAGAAAGGCTACAGAATTTCTGTAAAGCCACTCTGCGTCAGCACTGGGCTGGACAAATTCACGCCCCTGTTAGCGCTGGATATGCCACGAAGGACATTTTTTGAGTCCACTCACACAGGATCACACGCTTTGAAAGCCTGCGCGTCTATGGAGCACCCCAGGTGTTCACAAACTGTATAAAGTAATAGAAGACTCTAGATGGGTTACTGAGAAACCAGCAGGGGAGAGTACAATATGGCAAACAAGTAGCTCACCAGCATCTTTGATACTCCAATAAATTCGCTGCTTAAATTAAACATATATAGGCTAGTCAAGGACTTCGTACCAGGCGTCACCTTCTGCAGTGTTTCAGTTCTTAAACATTGTTTCTCCCACTAAATAAATTCCTCTTGTCTCAATTTATTCATCTAAGTACTTGATAGAAGTGCTTTTCATCTTAAGCACGTAATGAGGTAAGCTGCAGCACAGAATCATTTTGTCTCTATAGAAGTCTGGTTTAGCATATTTCTGTGTGTGTTAAAATACTCTTTCACTTAAAAAAAAAATTATCTTTCAAGTACCTTGTCAAATTATGCTCCCTGGAGATGACAAGATTAAAAGCCCTGGACAAGGATCTCCTGAACTTATAATAAATCCTGTCTTTTGACTGTGTTGCAAAGACACCACACCACAAACCACATTAGAAAACAACAATTTCTGTCACAGCACACTTCCATCTTATGCTATAGCCAGGCTGAAATCACGTGAACTTCCAACTACAGGACAAGTACTGAAGAGGTTAAAACCAAAATCTGCTATTTACTCAAGAAAAGGCTACAGCAATTAGATTCTACCTGACATCCGACCGTGCCACTATCCAACTTATGCAAAATAGCTCCACTTTAATAACCAAAAGAGGAAACTCTGGCTGCAGCTGACATCAAAGACTGTTTATTTCAATAGGCCATAGCTTTTTTCCCTACTTCTCAGTAAAGGTACATAACCGGAGAAGCTGTCCAGGGAACCTTTTTTCCACAGTCAGTCATAAATATTTTTTAACAGACTACGGAAAAAAATCCCAAAACCAACAACAAAACAAAACCAACCAAACAAAACCACAACAAAAAAATCCCCACCATAAATAAACACCCACACAAGCCCACCACTTCGGATAGTCTAAACAAAGATCACAGAATCTCAGCCAACTTCCTTTTCCAGTCCCAAACCTTCAGCTAGGATCTTAATTTAAAGAAGCCAAGCCATTGGGAACTTACTGCTCAGCTCTAAAGGCTAACATATATTTTATTTCTATATTGAATTCTGCAAATTTCAATTTACCTCCTTCTGCTAAATTGAAGAAGCTCTTGCTATGAGATATTACTCTACCAGTTTTCCTAAGTGTGTGTTTTTCCTCCCCCATAGTAAAGTTACTTGCACCTATTATTTAATTAGTTTGCTAGTTTAGTTCCATAAAAAACAGATAAAAGGGAAAGCTATGCAAGATGCTAGTGAAGTGCTATATTTATAAATACTTTTTTTTTTCCAGATGTGCAAGCATAACTAAATAAATATTTAGTGGAAAGAATACATACACCCTACTGGGGCTCTGGAAATAACCTGACAGCATTTCTAATCACAGTGCATACACAGAAGTATCATGCTGTGAGCTCTGCACAAGAGACAGGAGGCTGCATTTAAAGCAAGAAGATAACCATGTAAGATCAAAAGACAAACAAGGAGCAGATCTTACTGGTTCCTCTGAGGATATCCTCTTTCTCTTTGACAGGCAACTAATTGCTATGTTGTTTTTAATAAGAATTATAATGATTCTACCAATTTTAATGCTGACAAAACAAAACATTAGGTCTATATCAAGTACCTGGATATAGCCAGATAGAGATAATCCGCTCTTTACTGGCCAGAGAACTCTGCAAGAAACTATGAGCCATCTTAAAGCAATTTGGATGCTTGGAGAGAGATGTATGGCATCCCCCTTTCCTGAGATCATCCAGATAACCATCTAGCAATGCAGTTGAGAGGAAGGACCCTATTCTGTGTATATCCACTGAGTTTCAAAGTCTCCCCACAGAGTCAACTGAGGTCTATCATAACTCAAAACCTGAAATTACATCCAGATGCTACTCCAGTTAAGTTTAAAGGAGTTATACATTTTCAGTAACATGTGGCTTGGGAATCACAGGCTTCCCTAATTTCAGATCCAACCTTAAAATTAGTTAAGTGAAAAAATATTTAACTTCATTAAAAGGGAAAGCCCTCCTCAGTATATCCTGAAGTGCCCTTGACCGAGGACCACAAAGGAAAAAAATCCTTCAACCACGTTAGCATCCTGAAAGTTTCAAGTGAGACATCTAAGCCAGGAATTGATTTTCTTTCCTCCAGAAAGCTGCACACAACATCACTGCATGCTGACACTGTCCCCAGGATGGAAGGGGAAAAGAGGTTTAGTGCTATAATCAGCATATACAGAAAAGTGATAAAACATTACAACCTCTAAGTTTAACTACCCAAAGCATAGAGCTGAAATTAATTTTTTCTTTATGTGAAACTAGGCTTAAATAATTTTAGATTTAAGTCATAAAGAGTGTCCAATTCTCTGGTCTTATGTGTAGCTCTCATGTGTAATGCTTTTCTCAAAGGCAAGGAGCACACCTCAAAATAAAAGCCACTTACAGTGGCATTTAATCCCACTTGTTGTAACCGTACAACATATTTTTCAAGAACGTACTCCAAAATTAAATGAAGACGAGAGGAAAGAGAGTCACTGGAGCATTTCAAGTTACACTTAACAAAAGAAGGTGGCAAGTATAGGAAGCGGTCTGGCACACTGACATGATGAACATTTGGAAAGATGAAATTCTCTATATTAAAAGGCATCTCTCACCAAAGTGACAAACAGCCCAGGAGGAACTCAAGGATAGTGGCTGATACCCACCCACCTCAGGCTACCTCGATAGACAGTAGTGAGATTTAGTAATCTAATCAAAAAACAGCCAAACTAACCTGTTACTGAGAAGGGTTATCTTCTATTATTTTTTAAATTCTTAGTATCTTCTGTTTCCTTAAGGCTGCAGAAAAGTTACACCAAGTCTCATGAAACAGGAATATTATATCTTACTGAGTGGTGCTAACTGTGGGAGTGGGGGATGGAGGACCTCAAGGCCCTCAATTTCCTCCCCCCACCCCAGACCCTTGTAAAGCTTACATCCGGTATGTCTTTTTTTCTGTTTGTTTTAACTACTTAATCGATTCCTTTCTATTTTCCCACCTCCTTCCCTTTTTCTAATTGCTCCCCTTGAAGCTATATTGAAAATCTTGGACTGGATAATAATTTAGTCATGCGTATTAAAAAAGTGTTTATATGGGATTAACACTTGGCCTACACTTCTCACTGAATATCATTTGCCCTTTGATGGCCATTTTTTGGTGCAACACTTAAAATCATGCCTGTATTTCCCACACTAGAAGCCAACTCAAAGTTGCTAGGAACAAATCCAAAACCTCTTCAATTAACCAGCTTTGTCCTACGGTCTTCAGGAAGTTTGGAAAGAAATTCCCTACTCTAGCTTTTACAGAAATGAGTAAGAACAGCACCTGATGAGAAAAGTATAGAGCTAAAACATAAGGTAAGACCTCAGTGTGGGAAACGAGCACCTAGGATGCAGAATCTGATGAGATGAAGGTTTTGGCCACTTCTCAGTTTTTGAGGTTCGAGATAAGTCATTACTGCCCTGCTGTGCAGAACGGATTTTTAAGGCCATTCTGTTAAATAATAATAAGCTCCCAACACTTCAACTCGTTTACACATTGGACAATGACAGTGATAAGCTGTGAGTTCACTGCCACTTTTCTTCTTTATACTCTATCCAGTTGTCCTTTTACACTCCCACAATTTCAATCTCTCTGCAATCACTGGCAAATGGCGTGACAAGTATCAGCAGTATCAATGAACAAGTAGGTGAATGACTTTCAGATTAACTCCCCTGGCTCTAATGCGTACAATATTACACAAATTTGTAATGCCGTGTTTCCTAATTTCTGAATGGTCAAAATACTCTAGTTATGCCTCACCCACAGTTTATCATTTGGTGACCTTCTAAAAAAAGATAAAGAAAATTCAAGACCTGCTGATCCATCCAAGCAGAACTGCACTTTAAAAGGCTGAAATCACTGCAGCATATTTAAAGGTATTTTTATACCTGAATGGAGATTCTGATTTATAGAAAACAAAACCCTCCAACCATTCAGAAAGCATGGGGAGAATTTCCAGAAATATGCAAGAATGTGACCTGATTTGTTGCACAGTGCGGTATCCCAAAGTCTTGCTCCCCTTTATCAGCCACCACATTGGGCATTTGCTGGATAATTTCCTGCCTAGCCTGTACCCTGTACCTTCCCCCACCCCCACACTGCTTCCTGTGAAAACAAGGATATGAGAGGAATTTGATGAATGCCCATGCTTCAACTCTGTACAGCACTGAGAAACAGGTACAGCTCCACTCTGGGGTGGGAAAGCCCTCACAGGCTTCTTAATCCAGGCATAGCTTCAGTGAATTAAGAGACATAAATCCTGCTGACTCACAATTGCAGAAATCCCAATACAGTATCTCTACGTAAATTCCATTTATGCTCTCCTTGAGCAAAGAATCAAATTGTAAAGCAGTATTGATTTGAAATAGAATGCAAGATACCTGAGAAAGTATGTAAGACTACGAAATGAGGTGTGCTTAAAAACTTAAAGATTACCTAAAGACAGATCGATATTTTAATTTGACCTGACTGTGCCTTAGGGCTTTAGAGATGTATTACCTACTTTAGCACAACACTTTGTTCTTGCAACACTGCCACACTGCAAACCAAAAAGAACAGAACACAGATGTGTTGGCTCAGCATATTTTGAACACGTCCCCGGAGCACCTTCTAGGCCAGAGACTGCAAATAGCTGGTATTGGTCCAGGTCATCTACAGAAAGCCCATATATCCTGAAGGCCTGATTCTCCTTCAAGTGGGATTCAGCCTTCCTCAGTACCCTACTGATCCTCTAAAGGAACCTCAGGCAGTAAGAAGCTCTCATTTTCCACATGACAGCATCTTCTAGCTTATAAGCAGCAAGTACCTTGAGGCTGTGGGATGCCTGGTGGCCATACAGGGCAGACACCACTCACATTTAGCTATCCTTGAGCCAGACATTCTGCAAATGGCAGAAGACATACTCTTAAATCTTTTAATACACATTGCAAAGGAAAGATTACAGCATATTATTTCATACCTAATCAGTATCTGGGTAATCGCCTTTATGCAGAGACGCCTAAATTTATGACTGACACCCTGTTTATGAAGCAGTCCTGTTTGCTCCCTAAAACTGCTGATGCCGCTTTTCTGGTGGATATAAACCTAAAATGTTTCAACAGATGTTCCAAGGGTCTTTTGTACAAAACAAGGTCCAAGGCTTACATATATAGTATGTCAGGCATAAAACACTTCTGAAAAACAATTACTTCATCCTCCAGAAACCACTGTTATTACAATGACACCCTGAACCTCTGTGGCTTAAAAAACTTAAAACAAAACCCAATCCCCAGAAAAACAAAACCCAAATAACTCCAGTATCATAGTCTGAGATGAGTAACCCACTTTGTAATGCATGGGAGTCCAAAACAGCTCCCAGGTATGTTTCCTCGTTCTCACACAAGGTATTAGCCCAGAGGCCACTCTTATACCGCATCAACACCATGAGCTGCCACACTGCTGTCAAGACATGAGAAGGAGAGAAAATCCCTGCTGTGACACAGGATTTAAAGCCCCTCTTCCTGCTCCACCAAGCAGCCAGGGAGCCACTGCTGCAGTGTCCCATCAAGCACAGAGGACAAGTCACCTCTTCTAAAACCCACCCTAGGCAACCTCCCATCCAGAGAGGCATGCCTGCTCCCACAGAAGGTACAAAACAGGGGAATTCCTCTCTGACTCTTCCCAGCTACTGCTAATCCCTAGAGGCCCTGGCTACATCCATCAGCAGCTCAAGTACAAGCAATTATGACAACTATAAACAAAAATATTTGCAAGTGAACGTTTGAGTCACAGGGGAGCACTGCTGCAACTCAAGATACACTCTCACCTCGATTTAATTTGCCCAAACCTGTTTTTCAGCCCCATTTCTGAAAAACTCAGCATTTTAAAACAGGCTGTTGATAAACTGAGTCGGGTAAAAAAGAACCACTGAGCTCATTCCGAGATTGGGGATATTTACTTATACTGATAGACCGAAAGATGTCAAGGTATTTGAAAGGATCCTTTAAGTCCTTGGAAGGACCAAGATGTGACTTGAGTGAAAAATTATCTTTAAACAGAGAAAATACTAGGGTTTGAGGGCTGTCAGACTTGTGTTTTATTTTTTCATATAAGTGCAACTATTTAATATTTGCCTAATGATGAATTAAGCCTGCATTTTAAAATCAGTAAGAACAACTAGTTCATAAATATAACAGGGTTTCTGTCTCTTGATATCATCAAATCATAGGATCATTTAGGTTGGAAAAGACCTTTAAGATCACCGAGCTGAGCTCCTGTACACCTAGGTAACCCCCATTTCCAGCTGCCTAGTGCTAGACAGTTCTCCAATAGCACACAGATCACTTTTCCAAAGCAACTTGGTGGAGCCCCAGAGCCTAAACTCTGGATCTTAGACTTCATTCTGGCAGCCAAAATATGTATAAAGTATTACTTTTACTAATAGTACAAATTCTTCTCAGTATGCTATTAACTGCCTTTGAGCAAGGACTGCAAGTGGGAAAAGATTCACCAACTGTGTCAGTATCCTCTAAGTTTCAAAGGAAATGCTTGACCCTGGAATTGCTTCTCCTTCCTCCAGAAAGCTGCACACAACTGCATGCTCTCTCTCAAATTCTGCATCTAACCCAGAAAAAGGTAAATGCGTGTTTGTATTTGACCCATGCCTTCAGCAGGGTCAGTTTCGGGAGAAAATATATAACCATATACAATATTAGCCAAGAACAGCTGCCAGAGAGGTTAAACCTTCTCCTTCATTTGCAACGGTGATGTGACAGTAGCCAACACTAACTCACCAAAGGAACAACTAAAGGAAAACCAGCATCTCTGCAAGAGAAACTAGAGAAAACAAAAGCAAACGAGAATTAAACAGAAAGTAGTTTGCTGATTAAGACTACAGGAGAAATTGTCCATGTTTTCTGTATAATGTTAACAGATGCAGACTGCTTCAGTAAAAGTTAGTTACAGCAAAACCTGTTAATGCAGCAAGTTTAAAGAAAAAAATTGCATGTCTAATCCATCATCCTTTTTTCATTACATATTTTGTGGAATAGCTTGGTTCATGGAAGGAAACAATCTTCTCAGTACTACCTTTCTTGTTCAGTAACATATGATGACACCAGTCATTGCTGTATACATGTGCTGCTCATGCATAACATACTTGTTACCATTATGTATCAATTGCTATTATAGAATATTTCCATTAGACTGGTTCCTTAGGCATTCAGATTAGCATAATTTTTAATGTTCATTTGAAAGTTCAAGCATATTTGCAGAAGCTGTTGATTATTGAAAAAAAATAAAATTGAGCTTTTAAAAAAAAGAGGGTTAGTGTGTAATTTTATATTCTTTGAAGAGGCACCACTCACAGAGGAAAGCTATTCTCCACAAGTGATACCACAAACACAGCATGACGAAAATGTCAAGTTAAATATATTAGTACTAGTTGATATTTGTCAAAATTTATATAGGATCAAGGGGTTTGGATTTCAAGGGTGTGACATAACAAAAGCAGCAGTTTAGCAATCAGAACTTAGGAACAAATCCCATGCTCCCTCCCACAGATGAGTATTCGCCTTCTATATACAGAAAAACAACTCTGCAACATGAAGAGTCAGGATCTTTTTTCCCCCCAGTCATATATTTTTAACTCAGTAAAATTATTCTTCCGACTCACCAAGTTACTTTGTATTTACTTTAAATACTAGAAAGGAACCACATCAAAAACATGCATTTCATATTTCACTATTTATATGAAAAAGGAGGTTAATAAATGAAACTTGCAGAAGACTAAGCTGTATTTTAATGTCTCTCCAAACATTTAACAAGACTAATTAACTCAACTTTTCTTTAATCATGTGACAGTACAGAAGATAGTGTATATTATGAATGAAAAGTATTTGAATGAATACAAACTTATTTGACAATAAGTCTTAACTCCTGTTAAAATTCTCATTTTTGGTTTAGTATTGCATCACTTAAGATTTGGAATAATTGAAACAAAATTTTTTTGAAGAGGAAAGAGAAGTACTGTAATGGCAGATGTCTTATAATATGGGTTATTTTAAATACTGCAGTAAAAATATTTCAAGACATGTAGATTTTCACTGAATAAGTAAACAACTCTGCATGACAGTACACTCAACCAGTATGATATTCCTAGCTTGAAACAAGTGCCAAGCACCTTGATTTACAAGAAGCATTTTTAAGTACTTGCACAACAAAATAGTTAAAGGAACCGTAAAAAAACCGAGGAAAACAAATCAAGCATCTACATATTAAAAACTTTATACAAATACCTCTTCAGATGCCGTTCCAGTTCCAAGAATAACACTTTCATGGTTATTTGGTCAGGACTTTGTTTCTGGAGAAGTGTCACTTTCATTGATGTACCTATTTAGTACCTGCTGATTAGTTTCTCCCCAGACAGAGGATCGGAACAAATACCTCTCAGTCTTTGGTGGCCGTAAGATTAGCATTAGCATTCCACTATTAACCACGGGTCCTGAACTCTGCAGCACTTGCAAGAATCGTAAAGCCTCGCCCGTTAAAGATTATCCACTTGCTTCAATTCAAAGTTTGCTGAGTTTAATAGTGGTTGGTCATGATCAAGAAAAACAAGAAGGGCGAACAGTGACGACACCACAGATCCTGAGATCACATGGTGTTCTGTTACATAAAGCATCAAAAGAGATTAAAATCTTCATGATTATGTTTTCAAATCTCAAACAAAAGCATCTTCTTTCAGCAGTGTCAAATTCAGCAACTCTGAAGCTGATTCAACCTGCTCCTACTTTTTGTGAAGCACGTATTAATCACTACAGGTAGCTAATTCTGCTTAGAGAAAGGCAGCTCAAGTTGTACTGTTTCTCAAATTAAAGTTCTAGGACTTAACGGCAGTCCTAATTAGACACAAAATTGGCAGTACCCCATTTGCTAGAGAATACCTTATACAGGCAAATCTTATCCCTGACTGCTACTTTAAAAAGAACCAGTGATGAGAGTTTGAGATGCGTATGCATCTAGTTAAGAGTCTTCTGCAGACTAGAAATAGATAGCAACTCATCATGTATCAAGCCAAAAAAAAAATAAATCAGCAATTGCATTTTCTTCCTCAGAGAAACAGACCCTCACAAGGAGGTTTTGGTGCATTGTAGTAACTCCATACCATGTAATTATCAGCCTATATGCATAAGTACCATTACCCAACATTGCTTCAACCTAAACATATTCCTTCCTCTACCATATTGAACACTTCTCATTGTGAAGAAAAAGTGACTGCTCACAGTACATTGTGGAGAAGCAAACAAGATTCACTTTCCTACTCTCCAGGCAAGCTGGAGAGCAGGAGATAACCCCTCACCATGGAAATAGCCAGGTACTTGGAGCACGTGTGCAGAAACCCCCACCACACAAGAGCATGTGCATTGATGTTACACTCTTCCATCAGACTGCAACCACAAAAACACAGAGACAGATCCAGAAATCAAACGTAGCAAATGTTACTTGGACTTACTCTGAACTGCTAAAGTGATGGCAGATGTGTCTCCTCAAGTAGATTTGCCTTCTAAGAACATAGTGGAAAGAAAACAAATGGAAGGGTCAAACAAGTTGACAGAATCATTGAAAGATTTGGGTTGGAAGGGACCTTAAAGATCATCTAGTCCAACCCCCAGCCACAGCAAGGGACACCTTACACTGGAGCAAGTTGCTCCAGTCTGCCTTGAACACTTCCAGGGGTGGGGCATCTACAGCTTCTCTGGACCTCCTGTGCCAGTGTCTCACCATCTTCACAGTAAAGAATTTCTTCCCAATATCTAATCTGAACGTGCCTTCTGTCAGCTGGCTCACAGCATGGCTGTATACTATTTATCTGCATTTCTGTTCTACTTTGCCAAGGCAGTGAAGAGGTGATTGATGGCAAGAGAAGCAGGTATTACACAATAGAAAAGAAAGGAGTCTGGCCTGGGGAAGGAAAGGAGTGGCAAAACCGACTCTACTTATTAGAACATACAAATCTACCATCACAAACAGGGAATGTTTTGTTTCGGCAGTAGCAGGGAAGCAATCAAAATAAAAAAATGCAATTTGAGGGATGCAGTGAGATTAGTTTCCCGTTCCCAAATCCTAAAGGCAATTCAGATTATTTGAACAGAGCATCAGATGTACAAACTGTGAAGCAAGGCCGAATATTTCCAAAGGGTCTTCCTTTCAGAGCCTTGTATGTGCACAGGGTTCTTTTTGGTTCTTTTTAAGGCACACCAGGAAGACTGAAATAGACAAGTTACACTTTACAATAAATGTTTCTCTCATTACATCAAATCCGCCTCTCTCAGCATAGCATGGGAATGGATAAGAGTCATAGCTCATTTTAGCTTTCTCCTCTCACTCCCACTGAAAAGCCACAGAGGTGGGGCCACTCAGATCGTGGAGCAGTTGTATTCCTGGATCTTGGTCTTTGGAGAAGAGGCAGACAGATACAATGGCCCTAAAAGAGGGATGCTTACTCTGAAAGCAGAGCTACGCTTGAAAACTTGGAGACTTACATGGTACAACATCATCTAAAAGAGGGAGGTGGGTCAGGCTTCAAGGAAAAATAAGCAAGGAACAAAGGGATCAACAATTATAGTAATCAACTGTTAAGACTGTCACAGAATATTCTATGTTGGAAGGGACCCAGAAGAATCATCAAGTCCAGCTCGTAAGTGAATGGCCCATAAAGGGATCAAACATGCAACCCTGGTGTTATTTGCACCATGCTCTAACCAGCTGAGCCTGGTATTATTAACTCCAATATTCAAAATGAAGTATTACTTATAGCAAGGAGTTTTGCTTATTTTAAACAGCTGAAGCATCAAGCTGACTAGAAGAATGCTCAAAACCAATTCCAGAAAGCTGAACTAAGACAGAAATCTTAATTTCAGTGGAATCCTTACATATCCTTCTGGAGTCAGAGACTCGCTACAATAATTCCTAATGAATCCTACTGGTTACGCTATCTTACATATCACATATGCTACAGCTTCCCTTGGGCATTCTATAAAGTACACAGCTGACCCGTGGCAGTCAGGCCCAGCTAAGTCTGTATCCCATAGAAGTGTGCCAACAGAGCTGACTGGCTTCAGGTTTTAAGCTGCCATTCTCCTAACCCTCTTTAACATCCTTCTTGCCCTCTCTGTTGCCTGTATTCCCCTCCGTAAAGCTGAACAGTTGACACTGGCTAGGAGGACAACCTCTCTCCGCAACTACTGCGCATACAGGACATGCACTGGTTACAGGTGTTTTTCAGAATGCTTGAAACAATGAGCACACATCGAAGTATGTTGGAGTGAGAAAGGGATGAAGGCAATCATGTTAACCTTTCTCATAGACAGTCTTTATTTCTTCCTTTCCTATTCCAAAACACCCTCTGAACAGGAGCTCCATCACGCTAGCAGCTGTGTCATAAGAGTTAAAAACAAGGTCCAGTAAAGTTACGCACATCTGACCAACATGCCGCTCAGCTCCAATGCTGCTCTGATTCAAATCTGGGTTTCCTGTATAGCCAGAAAGATCATTAAGTCTTAGATTACACAGGGGGGATAAAGCAATTTCTTAAGGGACACACATCTAAGCACTGAATAAAATCTATGGAAGATAATAACTGTACTATCAATTCACGTCCACACAAATGAAGATACTGCAAATAATATCTGTTCTATTTGCAGCATCCTTCTCATCAGTTTATGCTAAAATCATTGTAGCTTGCTCTGCTTATTAAAAGAAGCCATGTCAGAGTCAGTTTCAAAGTGAAAAGCAAACACACACATACAGCCATGCATGTGTGATGCAGGACTACTGAATGTATTCAGCTGATTCATTCTGCAAAGAAGCAAGTTCACTGCCAGGCCCAAAAAGAAGAGGCATGGGTAGCTCCATCTCTGGTAATACTAATCACCTTTCCTCATGCTTCAGACCCAGCTCTGCTGATGAGTTTACAGTAAGGCAACACTGACAGGCTTTCATTTGATGCTACTTCTCTAGCTTTGTCAAGTAAAATAGTTTCTATACCACTATCTAAAAGCACATGATTCAAATTCATCAC
>VWZF01005682.1:1067449-1097846 GCA_013396755.1 Sclerurus mexicanus | reverse complement strand
ACCCCTCCCTCCCTCCCTGCTGCAGCATCCCGAAAAGCCGCGGCACGGCGCGGCGATGTGGCCTGCATTCACACAGATAATGGCTAAGACACAGAAGCATCTCGGTTGTACACAGAGGCTGGGTATATAAATAAGAGCATCTGAGCAGACAAAACCTGACTGATAGCGAAACGCGGGTTCTTGGATGAGCGTGGGGTACAGCCTGGATATGGGAAACCAAAACTTGCCGGGCACATCTGTCCCCAGCTGCTGTGCATCCCTGTAGGCCTGGGCCACACACCTCCAACCAGTTTATACATCCCCATCTGCTAGTTTTATTTTACTCCAGCCATTGCATGAAGAACATGCCACGGGGAAGCTCACAAGGACAGAGTCCTACTGGAAACCTGAGAAAGGGAACCTTTGCACTTGGACATGTTCCCACCAGCATCTCGCCTCACTGACTGCCCCAACAAACAGGGTGCCTCCAGGATGCTGTACCAACCCTGCCACCAGCCTTTTCTCCAGGGCATCCATCAGCCACTCACTACACTTTCAGGTCTAACAGGAGCTTGGGGCCAAAACCTGGGTTGGTTTTTCCCTCTGAGTAAATATTTAAGGCTGTGTGCATGCAGGAGAAGCCCAGAAAAATCTCCCTGATGTTCCATATACAGGAAGCCAGCGCAGCTTTGATTGCTGAAGCCTGCTTGTGAATAGAGGCAGAAAGAGACAGGGATCTGAATCAGACTGAGCACACTATGTTTTTCTTGGGAGAGGTAACCTGCAGAACACAGTGGAGAGGCTGCAGTACACCATGCTTGCCAACTCAAGTGAAGCTAAAACAATGCACTCCCTCCTCTCTGTCCTCTCATTAGCAAAAAAGGCAGACAAAGGTAGCCAAGATACTGGTGTTACAACAGAAAATTCACACCTGATGAGAAAGGGGGGAAAAAAAAGATAAATTTGGGGAGGCACAGCGTGT
Source organism: Sclerurus mexicanus (assembly GCA_013396755.1). Taxonomy (NCBI): domain Eukaryota; kingdom Metazoa; phylum Chordata; class Aves; order Passeriformes; family Furnariidae; genus Sclerurus; species Sclerurus mexicanus. The sequence goes on along the minus strand of VWZF01005682.1, from coordinate 1,096,885 downwards.
AAGAGAACTATATTTTTTTCCCTTCGAAACACTGAATTTGACTGTATATTTAAAAAAACCTTCTCTTTTCACCACTGTAAAACTAATGTAACCTCTCAAACCAAAGTAATCCTTATTACTTGGATTACTAGATTCCCTCTAGTGTCTTCCTGAAAACTCCATGAGATTTACTCCTTCCTGTTGGCAGGTCACTAGCCAGTCCACAACAAACCCATGCCCACAGCATTGCAGCTTTACTGAGAAAAGACTCTTACCCTCTGGGCCAGCCTCACAGCCTATGACAGGAAACAAAAACAACCCAAACAGTTGCTTTAGCTGAAGCTGCCAAAGGGTCATCGCACTCTCACCTCCAACCCAGTCCAACTTTGCTCACTGGCAGTTACCTTTGAAAAAACACAAAATAGTGAGAGGCTGTGAACTAACGCTATTTCCAGGAATCCCTTGCTGAACCTAGCTAAAGAAAACACACACAAGTGTGTGTTTCTACACAGGACATACACGGAAGGTGGTATGTCAGAACACAAAGGTTTGAGTCTTAATTTCCAAGACTTCTTACTGCTAAAATGTACTCTTAAAAACCAGATTTTATGTTTGGTTAGGTTTTTTAAATGTTTATGAAAAATGTGAATTTTAAAGAGAGCGTTCTCCATTGTGCAGCCGTTTTCAGTGCTGGTAAATACGCAACTCAGTGCTTTTCCTTTTTATGAACACACAAACACTTGAAGGTATTGTTTTTTGTTGTTTTTTTCCCTTCCTTGTTTTTTTTTTGTTTGTTTGTTTTAACAGAGCATCAGCCAACATGGCAAAGACTTGTTCTTCAACTGCCAAAAGCATCACTAGTATAAAAGTGATGTCAGCACTGTTTTGTTAGTAACTCTGGCCTTCCCTCTGAAGAGGCAGAACATACACATTGCCAGGTCAAGCATTAATGGAAACTATTGTTAGTTTTCTTAGCCCAGCAGCGTGAAAGCTTGTAAGACAAGAAAACATCATTAAAAAAAGATCTGTGTTCACCTCAAACAATCACTCCAGCTCACTTCTGAAAATCCATGTTTTCAGAAACTCAAGTGACTGAAGAAAACAGCAAAGGTAATCACATGAAAACAGATTAAGCCTTGACTTTTTTTGCACTCCTCCACCTCACCTTCCCCTTCACTGACTTACCTACACATGCACTGGAAGACAGTATTTTGCAGAAAAAGATGTGCCTGAAGGATTGTGAACTCAATGAAAAACAGGTACTTTATGCAATCTAGTCTTCCAAATTTAGTATTGAATCAACTGTCATAACAGGATTTGACACAAGAGTCTGAACCTTTTGTTACTGTGCCAACCTGGAGTTTTGTCTACTACAGTAGTTTCACTACTGCACGTAGACTCCAAAGTTATCTGATCAAACCCATATTTACACTTTTAATTATCAAAGCAATGTTTTATTCAATTATTTCACTGAATCACCTTACTTTTCCTGAAGTAGCCAAGTTCCTTCTACTGTCTACTTCAGACAAAAGTGAAGCAGGCAATGAGTTTTCTTCATGGGAAAAATCTCTGCAAACAGACCTTGTCCAGGAAGAAATACTGAAGGGCAAGTATTCTTAACTGACCAAATGTCAATGCTATAGGTTCTACAAGTCAGAGAATTGAAAATTTCTACCTTTGCCATATAGGAACAAACATGGCAGGCCCAATAAAAAGAAAAAAGCAATCAATAAAAGCAGCTAAAATGTAAGAATTCTAAACTACTTAGTATGTACAGGTGTTAAAAAATTATAGAAAAAATTAGACTAGAAGCGTCCTTCGGCTTTCATCTACTCCAGTCTCCTGATTGAATGAGGGTGAGCTTCAAATTTCCATCAGACTGCTTTCTGAAGCAATTGAACAAGAACAGACAGAACTCAAAGCTCATGAGCACTACTACCCTGACAGACCACCACAACTTGGAAGGTGCCATCTGAAAGACTCAACTTTAGGAATGCTGAAAAGCAGTAACCAAAAATGGTGCAAACTTCATATAGACCTCGCAATTCAGACTAGCAAAGGCCACACATTTGTGATCCCTCTACCCTCAACTGAAACAGCACAAGTTATTTCTTGAAACAGAAGAAAAGGAAAGAACAGAGTACAAGAACCAGTAATCAGTTCCAAAATATTACAGCTCTAGAATATGAGAACCAGGAAAACTACAGTTAGAAAAGTACAGCAGGCAACTCCTCAAATTATACCTTATATTAAGTTATATTTTAAAAATTACTGCAGCTATTTTATTTCTGCACTCGTGGTTGGAGACCAAACCAGAATCTCATCTCTCCAAAAGCAGCAGTCTTGCCTTTAGTATGTCATACTCATTTTCTTACGACAGTTTAAGAGATCACACTAGCCTAAAAAATAAAAAGCGTAACTCCCCTCACTGCTTTTAAGAAGGAAGGTCCCACTCCCTCAGACTTACACTGGCAAGGGTAATCAAGGCAGCAGCTGAAGACAGCAAGAAACTCAGTACATGAACCCTTTTCATAAGTGGTCAAATTACATTTGAACTGGGGCAGGTGGGGGGAAAGGGAGGGTATCAATGTGAAAAATGACAGAGAAAAGACAACTGAATACATCAGTCACACAGAAGGCAACAGGTTTTATAGTACTGTCCCAGACGAAACCCTGCTCTCTTGCCTTGCAAATGTAAATACGACTAATTTCTAGCTCTGTAGCACCCCAAAACATCAAAAACTCATCACAGTAATTGTATTATCAGATTATGCAAATTAGATTCAACTATGTGTTTAAAAACAACGGTCACAAATAATTATATTGTAATTAAATATGATGTCATGATCCAAGGTGCAGACAGCATTGAAAGAAGGCCATATCCAACCTGACATGAGAGATGCTATCTAAAATAGAAACCCGAGATTGATCCAAAACATTCATGCCAAGTAGAATCCATTTCAAAAATGCCACATCTGCAATACATATATGTGCCTATATATATGGAATATCTCAAAAAAATAAAAAAGGCAGGCAAAAAATATAATACTTTGGTCTTCATGTTAAAAACGTCTATGAATTTGCATGAGCTTAATATGCTCTGGTGCTGTTCTGTAATACTCAAATGGCCACTTCCAGAAAGTTCACCACCTGCATATCTTGGGATTGTTTCCTTCATAATTTATCACTCTGAACCACTGTTTCAGTCCCAGTGTTTAGATGAATGTTGCCTGAATTAAGCCACCATTAGCAGTTTGTTAAAGTGCAAAGATATGTATTCAATTAGTAGCTCAGTGGGGTACAGCTTTCTACAGTCACTTCTGAAATTCAAAAGTAAAATACAGCAGCAAAAGGAGAACAGAAACATGAGAGATGTAGAAATCAACATTGCCTTCATCCATATGTGAGAGAAAAGAAAAGCAGGCAGGTGACACGAAGTGTTAAGACTATGTAAGTGAACTGGAGACATATCTTAACCTTGCATCATCCTATTTAACATTATTCTCAAAATGTCTGTGTTATGTAACTACAATTTTAAGAGTTTCTGAAGTCTTTTAAGAGCCAGTTACTTTCTGAATCCCAAGCAGTTTCATCTGCAATGACTGCCAAGCATAAACACACCAAATGTCTTTCTATAGCTTCTAACAGTTAAAGACTGACATTTCTACTGTTTCAGTAACTTGATGGTCACATGATGGAATTATGATGGAATTTTCCTTTTTTTGGAGGGGCGGAGAGGAAAAAAAAATCGTACTCTAGACTGAGCTCTAACAGCAAGGTTAGAGACATGCTGGAAATGTTTGCAATACATGTTTGCTGAGGTTAAGAATAGCCCAAAGATAAGCAGTTGCCTAAACTTGGCAGTTATGAACTGGGACTCTACACAGGCACAAAACATTCTTCTGATGCTCAGACTCATTTGTTCTCAAACACTGACTGTCCTGGCTCCAAAGCCATACACAAGTTTAATGAGGTGACAATCTCGTGCTGTCGCAAAGTTTTGAGAGATTCAGGTCACAGAAAAAAAAGAAAAAACAAAACAACAAACCATGGGTAATTTGACACAACAGGAACTCACTGAAGAGAATTAGATAATAGGTGCTGAGACTTGGGTTTTTCCCGTCATCAAGATAAAAATCCTATTTTCTTCCCAGCACTAAATGAGAAGGCTCACACTTGGTATCAGAAAATGTGAGTATATTTGATCCTTGAATCTTGGAAAGGATTTAAAGAAAACCTCTGATAAAACACATTCTTTTCAGGGGAGTCACAACCCTTTCTTTCCCAAAGCTTTCAGAAACTTGAAACGTCTTACCTTTATATGCATCCATATAAAACTAAACTTGGAGGAGTAAGTTAGTGCAAAAAGAAAGGTTTAGCAATGCATATAATGTCATACATGGCAATTGAGTAACTCTACCTTTCATCAGCAACAGTGACTATTGAATCTAGCTTCATTAAAAGCTTAGAATTTCCCACAGGATTTGTCAGAAATATCCATCTTGCAAATTTAGCATTATTTGATCTCACATGCCATCTATAGCATTCTCCTGAAGCCACTGTAATCTTATACTGAAACAACAATCATAGCAGCAATAATTCCCCCAGCCCCTAAAACACATCCATCTTGTCTACAGTAAAACATGGTTTTTGTTTACATTACACTTTGAAAAATATAGAATGTCAGTGCCTTGTTTTGTACCAGTAGAGCCCATCAAACTCATTATTTCTATTTAAAATTTGATGGAAAAACATGCATAAACACCCTGAATGCAGACACACTAACAGTAACTTAACTAAGAGTAATTGTACCTGCCTATTCTGCATTAAATTTATCACTGGTTAGCATAACATGTAAGGGTCCACTAAGTTCGAATGATTCTATATTAGGAAGCTGCACTGCATTGTTTTTCAACTGTAACTAAACTGGACTTCTCCCTGGAACTGGTCATCAGTTTCTGAAAACAGATAAGGTACAATTATGGACAGATTCTTCACTTAAATTAGTCAGATATTAAAATGATTTCATCTTCTTTCCTTTTTTTCATAGATTCTTACTAGGAAGTACGCACATTTCCATCCATTTTAAAAGCAAAACCAGAAACAATGATATTTTGGTCTCTGAAAATATGAGAGGCTTCTATTTTCAGCAAAATAGAACTGCTTCACGTCAGCATGCAGGACCATTATAATGTCATTACATTTCACAATCATTAAGAAAATGGAATTTCCAGGTTAAAAAAAGGGCAGGCACAACAGTCTGGTTATTTCCTCATCAGATGTAACGGACAAAATTAAATGATGACAATTTAGACTCGAGCTTTACCTCAATAACTGTCTCCCTGTCTGTGCACAGAAGACAACTTTTCATTCTTCTCTAAAATAGCTGTGTAACAGAATTAGCTTTTAATGTAAAGTTCCTTCACCTATTGATGGATACTACCACTATAAATACTTACTGGAAATAAAGTGTTGCATAAATTGTAAAGCTTATTGGAAGACCTGTTTTCTTCCTCAGACTGACTCTCAACACATAATCAACAGTATGATCCTCAAATATTAGCTAATAAAAATGCCAACAGAAAACATGAGGATTAAAAAAAAAAAAAATTACCACTTGGAAAGGCAGAATATTATTCAAAATATACCAAAACACAGGAAAGCATCATGAACACCAAAGTCTCAAAATTATATTTACAGCTTAAAAGAATCTGATGGGGTTTATTCCTTTCTTACCCTAAAGAGCATGAAAAAGAGAACCTCATTCAGCTTCTCTCTTCTCCATTTCATGGGAAACAAGTTTCATGTTTTCATCTTGATAATTACTGCTTTTATCTTTTGTGAATTATAGTCACCCATTTCCAACTGAAACCAATGCATTTATTAACTTAAGCAAGAAGGATTTGGGCTTCAAGTCATTAAGGATTTCAGAAATATAGGTTAGACTATCTATAATTAGCATTCCTGATGATTTAAACATGGTTTGATGATTACTAAATTCATCATCTTTAAATAAACTCTTCTGACTCAGCATCAGCAGAATGGAGACATTTTCATCAACTAATTTAGACTTTTTGGCAAGCAAGAATATGAAAGAACCAACAGCTTTATAGGATCAGCGAAGGCAGGAATAGGCATGCAACCATGTTAACAAACAGAAGGGAAAATATTATCATGAAACTGCATCCAGAATCGTTGCAGACAGTTGTTCCCATACCCCAGTGTTTTGCATATTAAAGTGACTAATCAGTAAGCAGACACTACATAGACAAAAAAAAGTTCCTTATCTAAGTATTCAGGTAAGGGGACCTACCCTTTTTTTAATACCATTGAATACTAGCATGCTTTAGAAGTTACACTGTATCTTGTAGAGGCTTACAGATCATAAAATGGAAGACATTTATTTCAGTACTTAGTGTTCAAAGAGGATGAAGGTAATGATTTCTGAACCAAAGATTTAATCCTATAATACAGCCACAATAGTCAATTGCCAATGATGAGCAGGAGACATCTCAGGAAGTCACCTGCTGAGAGAGCCAGGAAGCAACACACAAATAAAAAGATCAGTTTATCCATATTGGAAGAATGCACAAAGACTGAAAGGACACATGCCCATTAGAATCGTAAGCAAGCAAACAAAAACCAAAATCAGACACCAGAATTATTTTATCAGTTCACTGTTGTCCAGAACTCAGAAATTCCCACAGCTCTCAAAGTTCTGACCCATATTCAATGGCCAGAGCCAGAACATTACAAGTCATCTTGCAAAATCTTGTTTCCAATACACTGGTACCACACAAGGCTGACTGCCAATCTTCCTAAACCCTCACAGAAGGATTTTTTCAAAGATGAAAAAAATCCTTCACACTAGTTTATTGATAATATACCTCCCTTTGCCCCACCCCCAGTAATTGCACTAGAACACAAATCATTTTCCATATCAGGTCTTAAAGTCTGTTTTGTCTACAGACTCCTTGGAAACTTGGTTTGCATAACACGTTCTTTCCAAAAGACTCCTCTGCTGAAATTAACATCTGTTGGGGTTTTTTTCTTTACTTGTACTAAAGATGAAGCACTTCTAGTTTCAAAAACTCAGTCTAAATTCTTTTATCTCAAGTTCAGCAGAGGACCCCTCTTTATATCTTCATGAGGCAGGCATTCCAACCTACATATTTTAAATTAAATCATTCTTTCCAGATTCAGTAGCCCCCTCAGCTTTTATATATTGCATTAACTTGTTCCCCATTAAGATATCAGAGACCTTTTACTCTCTTTTCTACTGTTACATCAGTCTTCTGCTCCTAGGTTGCATACAGTTTTCTAAACAGCACAAGCCACTCTGATTTTTTAGCAGTATGTACACATGAAGCAAACTGGTCCTCATTTTTCCCCCTACATCAATTGCTTTAAAATAGATGAGACTATAGAATGATGCTGAATGCCTAATGTGAGCTTTTTCAGAGGTCTGACGTCATATTAAAAACAAAATAGATAAAAAAGGTGCCAGATGTATCTGTACGGGGTACATGAATATGAGTGAATATACTAGCAACCTATTTACACAGTGCCTGTGACATTTTGAAACAGCCTTGCAGTGAAGTATCTGAAGCTCCACAGACCACAAGAGCACCAAACATTTATTCACAGGATTGCTTCAAGTAGCTTTCCACTTTTTCTGTTTCTTCTGCATTAGAGTTGTTTTGATTTTTTTTTGACTGGTAGCTATTTCCTCCAGCCAAATAGGTGGCTGAGAGAATTTACCAAAGTACTTTTTAAAAACTGTCAACTTACATACATTTAGACAGTATTACTAAATAACAGTTCAAGTATCTAGAAGGTTTTATGAATGATGGCTTTTATTCAGATGAAGTTTTTTACGTCATTATAGAGAAACTTATTACAGGCTTAATATGATTTGCAAACTCCACTAAACCAAAATAGAGAACCATCTCAGGGACTTAATTATATGCTGCTTATAAGGATTTTGCTTTAGGGTACATGTGCATGGAAAAGGCTTCAAGGTCAGACCTAGGACCCTGAATTTGCCTACAATGTCTCCAAACAAAGTGCAACAATAATAAATAAGACAATATGCTATAAGTCTGAAAGTCCACGTAGTAGAGGTCTAGCAGGGGAACAGTGTTGTCTAACACCATATGCTCACTTAAAATTTGATTTAAAATACTTTTATCTTCTAAGTTATATATGTACAAAGTTAGTTACAAATGGTGTTATCTCAGACCTCTTTCTGTAAGCTTCAGCATCTCGTAAGTCTTTACACTGAAATTATTTTCCATTATATTACAATTTCTCTTATGCATTCCATCAGCACAGTACATTTGAAAACTGGGATCAGTATCTCCTGAAGTAAATGAGCACAGATGTTCAGTTCAAGTTTTAGTAAGGAGAGATTTTTCAAAGAGCCTCAGCATCTCTTCTCAGACCCACATCCCTTTATTAGCAGCTGCCAAATCCAGCAGCCCAACAGAGGTGACACAGCGCCGACTCCCCAAGGTCCAGTCCAGTAGTGAGGCTGAGCACGTTCCGCCACAGGCACACACAAAAACATGTGCACAGCACACACACACACCTGGCAACACAGGTCAGTGCAGAATCAGCACTTCAGTAAACACAGGCTGCACCAATGTCCTCCTCCTGCTCCTTTCTGGTCAGGGTCAAAGTCCATTAGGTGAACATGTACATATGTGCGCACACACACAGAGAATATAATTCCCCTGTGACTGGCCTTGGGCTCACTGTTTCGCTGGCAGCTGTGCCCTCACCCTCAGTCTGCCCCACTCCAGGTTCTGGTGCTCAGACCTCCTCACAAACATTAAGACACTCACTACAGATCCCAGCATTTGGTCTTCAACCATCTACCCAGCAGCTGATCCCCAGAGCCTTTGGCCTCTGGTTACTTCATGCACAAATACACACACAAACTGGGGGCTCAGGACAGACCCCAAAGTCTTCACACGGCTTGGCCTGGACTCCCAGTTCCTCCACTCACCAGCTTCTCCAGCTGTCTCATGTAGATGCACACATGTTTTCCCTGGACTTCACAGCCACTTCAGTCTCTTCTCCTACACCCTTGGCTAGTCCTGCCACATAGTCCCTAGGGATCACACCCCAACACGGGTGTGACCTGACCCAGCACACGCGCCCTTGCGAGCCATGGTCATAGTTCAGCTGCTGACACCGAGGCCCCCACAGGCACATGCAGTATGGAGCCCCTTACCCAATAAAACAATTAGAGTTTAATGAGACGGTGCTGATGAGAACAGGGCATGGCCAGACAAACATACTGATCAGCCACCTGCTTATACACAACCAGCTCACTTGATCACTGTATTTTCCCCATGGTTATTCATTCCCCACAAAATCACTCTGATCCTTTCCCTGAGCTTGCTCCCTCCCCTAAACATCGCATTCTGAGTCATGTACAATCACAAAATGTTCTTACCTGTATCTGCCCCCTTCCCAATATGCAAGCTGACCTCTGTTTACTCAAGTGTCTGTCACCCAGGTCCTTGAGGGCTGATGATCTCCAGTGATAGCCCTGGCAGGAGCCAGGTCAGGGGGCTAATTTCTGTGACAAGGCTATCAGGGTTCCCCTGCCTGCTGCTGTGCCTCAAGGCTTTGCTGTGCACAGGGAGACCAGCCTTTTAATCACATAACCTATCGCCCTTAATATTTCCAGGCTGAACATTCAAAGCCATTCTATGATATTTATCAAAGCCATGAAAATAACATTTCAAAGTTCAAAGCAAATGTGTTTGGAAAATCATCATGCTCACCACTTGTTTTAAGTTGTGGGGTTTTAGATTAAAAAAGGCATATCATTTATCAGATTTACTGACTCAAGTTGTTGCTCTTAAGTGTCAGGTGCTTGCTCATGTGTAAGCAAGCTCTAATAAACATTTTCCAACAGTTATCAGGACACTTAAGTAATACAAAAAGTACCCCATACCTTGTTGACCATATCATATTATATTTGCTTTATAAACACTCATGACTGTTAATGTTATTGCTAAGCAACTGGATGATCTACCATACAGTATTTGCACAGCACTATCTATCAGCAAAGAGATGACTTGGAAATCTTTTGGTTCACAATTCAAAGAATTACACACCTAACTAACGTTTCACAGATTTTTTTTTAAGTTGTTAATAAATTATCAAATCACTGGATGACAAAAAATTCATTCACTAGTATTTAAAAAATGTGAACTGTAAAGAGATTAAAAAATATGGGAGCTTTTGAGACAACAGGAAAGCTAAAATTTTAATTAGACAACAGCTGTGCAAGGCAGAAGAAGCAAAACTGAAGACATTATTGAGAATTTGTGAAGTACCATTTCATGCCTAGGTGAGGAAACTCACACCTATTTACCTAGCAGTTACAGCACCTACAAAGATGCAAATCTGTTCACGTATGGGAAAAAAACAAAAACAAACACAAACCAAAAAACCAAAACCCTAGTCAAAAGAAAAAGAATTAGTCCGAAAATGGAAGAGGAACAGACAAAGAGGAACCAGGGCTGGTTCTTATGTTACAAGTGAAAAGCCACTCTCTTCCACTGCTTCCTCACATACTGCCTTGTCCAGTAAGCCTAATCGTGTCCTCCTCTACCAGTACATGGGACACTCTTACAGATCTCTCTTCATTTCCATTTTCACTGAAAAGCAGAGGTTTGTTTATATTTTAATCAAAACCTTGGTGTTTTCAAACTATTTGATCCCAATGACATAATTTACAATTTGGCAGAACAGCTACTGTTACTTCATTGTTGTTCCTGAATTATACTCTTAATGCTGCCCTTGTCAAGTCTCACTGTTAAATGGTTCACTGCCTTGTGCAAAACATTCTACAGAAATTCATATTCCGAGGGAGCAATGAGCTTGGCCAGACAGGTTGAGTGAGGGAGCATGGCTGGGCAAGCAAAGCAGGCTCTTGTATGGAAGCAAGATTTTAAAGGCTGAATTTCAGTGAGGGGCTCGGAAAATCTAACTTAAATAAGGCATGCTCTCAACACTGCAATGATGAACTGAAACCCTGTTGGTACTGCTGTGGAAAGGTCAAACATACGCTAACAGTCAGCATAAAACTAAATGCCCCATTCTTCCAGGCAGAAGCACCACCTCAGCTGAATGGTATAAAGCAGCCGTACACCAGCTGAACAGCAGCAGGAGGAGCTCACATATTCCCGTTTGTCAGGTCAAAACTGTGGGTAATTTTAGAACTACTCCACAAGAGACACATTTAAAATAGACAGATGAATGACAGGAATTTGGAGTGGTGGGTGAGACTACAAAAATTCTCATTACCAAGTGTCTGGAATTGAATGATCTACTAGCTAGAGAATCATCCAAATATTAGTTAGGCAGCTTTTCTAAGTATGGAGCTTCAGAAAGTCTATGGCCACCCACACTGCCATATGCTTAGGTTATACTAGACATTCCTTACAAATTGCCATTTTTTGGTTTGATCCTTTCCTCATCATTATTGATTTCTCACTTGTACTATAATCGAGGAAGATGTGGCATCACTGTTTGCATCCTAAAGCTCAACATGGATGCAAGCACAAAACAAGCACAGGAGGATAGGCAACAGATTAAAGCTGCTTTTGCATAAACATTGACCTCCTAGCATAGTTTGTGAAGGTTCTAGGACAGAGAATCTCTCGCCTCTATTTAAAAGGAGAGAGGAAGTTTCAGTTTGCTTGCAACACCAATATGACAACAGATGGGGCAAAGGGAGAAAGACGTGACAAGAAGGATGTCCTACCCACAAAGTGGAAGTGGGTTTCCAAAACGGAAGAATATTGCTACCCTTTTAAAATGGAAAAAAACTTCCAATGCAATACTCTTAAAATTCTGGCTAACAGCAAGAATTAGTAGAAAGAATAAGGCTAAAGGATAACTCCCTACATCTCCAGCCCTACAATGTCTATTTAACATGCACTGCATTAGTAAAAACACATTACCAGCAGAATAATTAATTTAAATAACAGCTTCCTCAGTTTAGTTTTATAAATCAATACACATTTAATATTTAAACAATGACAGTACCTGGCATCATACAGGCCGGAAGTCTCTGTGGATTATGGACTACATATCAACTGTGTCTCCAGGTTAAAATGTAAGGTGTTCTAGAAACACCTCAATTTTTCCAGGAAGACTCAGGGAATACAGAAGGAAGTGGTACAAAACAGACAGACCCTTTAAAGTTTATTATATATGCTTACTCATATCAATCATGGGGTTTTTAACTGTACCATAAAACCACATTATTTTTCAATATATAAAAAAAGAGAATGGAAACAAAGCACCCACCATTGGTGTCAATGGAAAACTACTCATGTACTGACTGACTAGGATAATTTTGATATCAGGATGTGTTAGTGTCAAATATGTACTGATTTAATGCCATTACCAAAATAAAAGGTTGGATCCAATTTAACACTAAGTCCTGATACATCCAATAATGCTAGAAATTGGATATCACCGTGATAACAACATGAAGGCAGGAAAAAAGTCCTTTCAAGAAGTTATCATTAGATACATGTAATAGTGATGCATGGTCTAAAATTCTCAGAAGGAACTATTACAGAAATAAGAGAACTTTATCAATTTCTATGTTGATGATCAGAGAAAAACAAACTTTAAAATCCTCAAACTGTTAAGGTTTCAGCACTCACATTTATAGAAGAAATGAATAACACCACCAAGCGTCTGTTGCATCAACATTATTTTAACTATTCTTTGTTTAGATCTACTTTCATGTAAAATCATGAGTGGGATACTTAGTTCAAAGTATATGTATGATGGAAGGAAAACAAAGTCTTTACCACTCAAAGATTATTTCCTATACTTACTTACACTTTCAGTCCTATCTTAAAAGGCAGTCAACAAGATTGCAGTGAATTACTTCAGCAAATTGTGATTCCTTTACTGTAATAATTAACCAGCTAAAAACTTTCAGTTGGTCTATGTAACATCAAAGTGAGCTCTAGGAAAAGGATCAGTAGAAAACAAGAATTCTAGCCTCAGATTTGCATTAGCAAAATTCAAAAGTTGCAATCAAGCTGCATGAGATGTTATGTCCTGTAACCATATGAGCAGAAAGTACTTTCTGCATGTAAAGCACCATCTGCAAGCAATAAACTTCTCTTATTCTGGCCTCCAGAAATGTGACTAATGGCCTTTCACACAAAAGATACACAGCTGGAAGGGGTGCCAAAATAAACCTGGAGTACTTGTGTTTATTGTACCAAGTCCTACATAATCATTAAGAGTTCCCAGGAACTCTTAGCCTCTCCTGAAAGTCTGTATCTCACTTCTCCCTACACATGCCCCATACAAACAGGTTTAGTATAATCCAAAAGCTGTTAATATGCCCCAGATCTCCAGGTTAAATGTTAGAACAGACCCTCTTAACAGCACTAGCACAACTGCTTAACACAGAATTTGGGGAAAAAGCAGTGCCCTATACACTGCCATCATTCCAAGCAACAGAGATACCAAATAGGCACGTTTAGAGTTTGAAGGTACTCAAAATTTGCAAGACAAATACAATAGATGACTATGTCTACCAGAAACACTGGCATGCCCTTCAAGGGCACATCAGATCACAGTACATAAACCTAAACAAAGATTCCTGAAAGGTTAGGATACCACAAACTGGCAACAATGTTCAATAGCACCTGTCTATCCATAAGGACCACATCTCCATGAAAATTCAGTAGCCACCTCTCAAGGAAGCTGCACTGCAGTGACAGGTCTGCTGTTAATGCCAATGCCACACAGAATTTATGCCTTCCCCACAGAGGACTGGATCCTCATGGGTCCCTTCCAACTCAGGATATTCTACAATTCCATGAAATTGAGAGTGATATTAATGACTCCTCTTGAATTCTTAGATGAAACAAAAGGTCTTTTTAATGAAAAATCTTTTAATAAATGGCCTCAGGACTCAAAGGCATCTTCTCAAAATGGAAATCTTCAACTGATGCACTTGTAAATACAACACAGAAGTTAGAGAACCACTTCAGTATCTGAATCTACTTCTAAAGGAAAAGGATTTCCTTTTCCTTTTCCCCTCAGTGGAACCTTTGGTCTTGATCTTATATACTGTTATGGTTGTGACTAAGAAATCCTCCAAGTCCTCCATATCTGAAGTTTCAAAAGTACTGAAAAATTAAGTTGCAGGTCATGTTATTTCAGTACCAAATCTAGAGGACATGATTCCCACCTTCCTCCAAAGCCCTAGCCAACTTTATTCCAGGTTTCACTGAGCTAGCACTCAGCTGCTAAGCCACAGGAGTGGCAAAGCCATGTCTTGCTAAGTAAATCTAGTGTTGTTTTGTAAAACAAGGAAATCCCTTCTAAAAACCACATTTACAAGTATTTGTTCTGAACTAGGCTTGCACACTCTTAGTTTAAAACCTTCATCTTTAAACAAGCTAGTAACACATCTTTTCATTACTGCAACAGCTACCATGAGCAGGCAGATTCAGCAACTTATTTCTTTAAACTCCAGAATTTAAGATTCAGAACTAAACCCACCAAACACCACAAATGGTTTAGAAATCCACACCGCTTACATAAGCCACCTCTTTAACTTACAGTGACCAGCAAAAACATGTAACGCTTTATTTAAAAATGAAAGAATGAACTGACTTAATGCCTTGTTAATCAGTTTGTGATCATCATTTAAACTTCACTGCCCTTACAGGGAAAGAGCATTCAGGTCAAGTCAAAAAAGGGGCACAGAGGAGTAACAGATGGCAAAAATACCTTCCTACAGCCCTATCTAGTGACAGAGGGGCACCACCGCTGCAGTAACTGATCACTGCTCCTTGTGGGGACAGAACTATTCTATTACACATTAGTGCAGAATCACCAAAAACTAGATGAATGTAGTATAGTAATATTGTTTTGAAAGGCTGGGAAGAAGTTATTTTAAAGCCCTTATCTACTTAATGATTAGATGCTGGGTTTGATGGTCTTTAAAGTCAAAATGAAGAAGCAAAAGTTCTGAATTCCCAAAGCTGTTTACAAAAGTGATATTCCACACCAATATGCTCCATCTGCAGACATATTAGACATGTACCTGTTTATATACAGACAGACATATGCACAGAAAACTAGAACCCATACTTCAATGAACTCTTACAGGCTGCACGAGTTTGTAGCTGACAAAAATTCATGCTTTTAACTTCCTGAACACTTAAAAAGCTACCAAAAGCAACAGTTTTGAAGCTACAAAAAACAATATCCTCTCCAACTGAATCACCTCACTTTAAAAGTAGTCATCTGCATCCTTAACCTAACCTCCTTATAAGCACTGGAACAGCTTCCCCTGGAATCCATGCAGAACTCATTATCTTAGTCTATTTTCTGCAGGCATCATGTTAGTTGCTTTAGTTTGAGTTTTTCGTTTCAGCTTTCATTTTAAAGGTCAGTATAAGTGTCTAGTGCTATGAAGCAGTTAAGACATCTGTATTTAATTCACCACTTCTATATACAAAAGCATAACATTTTACATAAAACATTAAAATTTTATATCTGGTTCCCTTATGTGTCAGACAAGTTTCATTTAACAAAAGGCTAACACAAACTCACAGCTGAAGCTGTCACTAACAGCATAGTAAAACCCCACCATATAAACAATTAAATATTTAACACAAAAAAAGTCTTCCGAGCCTTTAGAGAAGGAAGACACTACTACAAATCCAGTCAGAAAATAAGGTCAGTGCACTAAATAAGACAGAAACTAGGCAACAAGGGCACAGGGCTTATTAAAATTAGGTGGTCTTCACTAAGCTTCACACCATTCACAAGTACAAATTATTCCTTTCTAAAACACCTCAAGCTGTGGAGAAAAAAAACAGCATGCAATCCCCAGTCTCTGAGTTATCTGAGGATAATTTTTGTGCCATGTTAAAAAGAAATGTTGTGTTATATATTATACTGTTCTTTAGTCCCAAAATTCTACCTTAGTGGGACTTCTGTCATAACAAAATCCTTACATGACAGCCTATGCTTAAATGAAAATTTTGAGGGAACAATTTTCAACTTCAGGGCAAATGAGGAAATTCGAGTTCACTTGGGGCATAGATAAAAACCCTTGCCTTATAAACCAAATTAATTATGTTTGTACTGAGACACCATCCATGGGTCTCATTTAATAAGCAAAGTCTCCTTGGCATAGAGAGAAAAAGGAGAAAATAACATCCTGAATACTACATAGACTAATATGATGTCTGTATTTGAGGGGGGAGGTAGAAACAGCATTCATAGCACAATATAGTTGCTGTAATTTTAGGTCAAAAGGCACATTTCTATATTTTGATACAAGTCAAGGCTTTATTAAGTATTGAGATTAGTGTACTTTGTACATTAGGTTATGGATCATACTGAAAGCAATGAATTTTCCAGGTTTATGTAACCTGCAAGAATTCTCCAAATGGTGGAAGGAGTTTGCTAAGTAACTACAATTTCTTCATTGTACCAGAAATTAATGAGCAAACACAGGAGTGAAGAAGGGGGCAACAAATATGGTACTCTGGCAGTTTTGCTGTATTTTCTTCTGGCTGATGTAGGAAAAAAAAAAGTTTCTGCAGACAAGAAAAATCTGTCTTGCAGGAAGTTAGTTACTACATGATTTCCTCCGGTGAAGTCCACATAAAAACAAAGCTCCAAGAAGGAATAGCCTGAGAATAACTGAATATCACATGCCCATGTCCTATGAGATTATAGACTGAACCAAGGGCTTACACAATGTAGTTCTCAAATATCTCCAATCTATAAGTCTGCATTCTGTGCAAAGAGCCAAATACAAACAGCTAGTCAAGCCATAACATCTTGCATATACTTACTTTAGTATTTACATAAAGGCAGAGAGATTCTTTAGAAAGTACACTGACTCACAAAGCAAGCCATATTTTGAAACAGTAGGCACTTGAAGAGGGACACAGGCCAGATGGTAGTTCAGGGTGACAAAATGTGGCAATACAAACCACACACTTGCTTAAGTGTAACAGCAAGTGGAGATCTGAGATTTATCTCATCCATTCATACATGGCACTAAAGCACTGAAGCCATAGAAAAATGTTTAACTTGCAAAGAAATGGGCAACAAGCACAGACAGCTTTTTGTATCACTACACTGTCACCAAGATTAGTCTTTAAAAAGTCTTTGAAGTAGGTAGAAAATCTGAAACAATAACTTCAGGTCAACTACAAGCAGGAATTTAGGTGTCAAGGTTACCTGGATAGACAAGCAAAAGGTCCTGTAGCCGAAGTACTGCCATACTGGAAACACTGGTTTGACTGCTAGCCATGGAGATAAGTCTTCCAAGTAACATGTATTTTTGGAGAACAGTGTGAGGACTGACATGGGGACAAAAGTTTCCTTGGTTTTTCTTAAAACATTTATTCTCTAAACAAATGTACTATTACTGTTCATCATTCTCATTTGCAAAACTGATTAAAAAAAAACCCCAAAACAAAAAACAAATCAGTTCTGAGCAAGTTAAAGAGGAAGTATCAGAGACACCTAACTAGTGTACTCAAAAGGGATAGATGGGAAAAGTCTCCAAAGCAGATCCAAATATAGGGAAGAACAACTAAAAAAAATGGCTAAAATTTAGGACTAATACAAGGGAACAGGTTCTTAGAATATATCACCTGTATAAGTATAAAGGGAACAAAAATAACAATACACAAATCACTTCTTGGTACATCCTCAGCATAACACAAGAAAGCACTACTGTTCCTTAAAAAAAAAAAAGTTCGAAGAATTACTTTGTGTGCTTTGTAAATATTGCTTTACAAAGATCGGAGATCAATTAAGAAATTTATGAAAAATATTAATTGTATTCTAGGATACTATAAAGTTAAACAGAGCAGTGATCAGCACATGAAAAGCTAAAATGTTTATTGCAACACATTCTCATTTTTATAACTACTCTTAATTTATGAGGAAAGAAACTAATCCAAGTTCTTTCCTTGAAAGTCACTACTCTTATGTTTCTATCCATTTTTTTAACCTGGTTCTAATTTCAACCAGTTACAACAGAGTGTTCGAGCTGCCAAAGATATACAAGCTCTTAAAAAGTTACAGACAAGTCCAGCAGCCCTTCTAACTTGTCCCTACTTTCCCCTTAAAAAACACTGCAGCATTAACTCAAGTTTTAGACACCATTAGGTGACAAACACAACCAGCACCCAAGGCATAATAAAGCTTCAAACCTGTACTTATACTTTATTATACACCAGAGAACTTAACTACACAAGCTGTAAATCTGAGTCCAGACTTCACTACCATCATTGCTTATGGGCGGGTGGGAGGAAGGCTTAGCTGTTTTAAGTGATTTTCTGTCAAGTCTACTGCCTGTTAAAGGAGAGTTCCTACATTAGCTGGCTGCTTGTTAGTCCAATTCCTGTGCTGTTCCACTATCCAACTAAGCCTCAATCTCACTGTAATCCTGAAGTCACTCAGGAACCTTCCACCTGTACAAAGGAACCGTGCTGATGTCAGCTGTTCTTCATTTACTCTTATGCACTTCAGTCTGATTTCATCTCTCCACCGCTTATACACACTCTCAAAAGACTTCGCAAATTAATTTTTCATGCTTTCTCATCTAACACAAAGTACTACCAGAGAATAGGAAAACATTTTACAAAAATATACCAAATTTTACTATTCTGAAAAGTTCTAAACCCACGCCAGCAGCAGGTATGTGAAAATTCCTCTGAAACACTCAAATGGATAAGGATGCTTTAATGTGGACTCTAAAGTAATTCCATCTGGTGAATAAACCTCAGTTCGTCACGACAAAGCTAAATTTGGGGCAAATCTGTATAAGTCACATTTCTATCTTCAAAAGTTAATTACTATCACATTAAACCCAATTACAACCATGAGATTTTTGTTATTTATTCTAAAGCTATTTACTTCAGAATTACAAGTGATATCCTTATCTGAATTTGGTAAGACAAGGTCAGATAGTGGTAATGTTGAAATTGCTGAAGTAGTTACCAAGAAAAAAACCACCCCAAGCCATATTCCCCTGCGT
This sequence comes from Sclerurus mexicanus, assembly GCA_013396755.1. NCBI lineage: Eukaryota > Metazoa > Chordata > Aves > Passeriformes > Furnariidae > Sclerurus > Sclerurus mexicanus. Next base: position 1,077,822 of record VWZF01005682.1, on the reverse strand, counting down.
TTGTGCAATCTGCTACAACCCTCCATCAGGATAAAAAAAATATTATTTCACCCCTGTAAAAGTGATACCCATTCATGCAAGGTATGATTTCTTCACTTACTGTTCTATAACTGCAGCCTAAAACCCACGCATTTTCCTGACCTCCTTTTCATCAGTTCATGGAAAAAAGCAAGAAACATCAGTTTCTACCAGGGAGGTAGCAAAGGAAAGCCACTCATATGAGTGCAGATCAAGGAAATGAAGCAACAGAAGACAAGACAGTGCAGGAGAACAGTACATTTATATTCTTTAAAAAATTAGCAAATGATCAGGTCATGTCACTGTCATCAGCAAAAGAATCACAAACTTAATATGGTCTTTAACTACCTTTTGAGTAGTTAATTCAACACACCTTCCACGCCATTTCAACAACCCAACTTAAGTAGCAAAACCCAACAATTCCTGCAACAACCCGCCCCACTCACCTCATGTTGCTGACATCAACTTAGGACCTGTCCTAGGAGCCGTGCAGCCGACAATTCTTCATAAAGTCCATGCAACAAACAAGACAGGAAGGGTTCAACCACTTGTTACCATTGCTTTCAGAAAATGCCTTTTTCCAGCTTTCAGTTAAAACCACTTTTTCTGAACTTACCCCTAAATCACATTCATTCTTTCAAGGATCAGGGATTCTCTCAGGTCTGATAAACCAAAGTGTGAATCTACTTTCCTCAAATAAAAAAAGATCTGAAAAAATATTTTTGTCACTGCTACCTGCTCAAATCTCAATGTCCTGCAAACAGGACTGAAAGAGTAAAATCCTACTTAGAAAAATTGATTTGCACACCACTGCTAATGGAACCAGTTTGGCTTTCAGAAATTCAAAGAAAACTCTTGATGTTTTGTTACCCATCTCCCTCACTGTAAAGCAAAGGGATAGAAACACCCCAGAATCTATACTTCTTAGTCTCATTTTCTTGTTTCTAAAATCAACATAATTTTCTGGTTTACAAAAGGAATACTTTTTGATAAATCTCCTTTGCTGAAAATAAATTTACAAAGCATCTCTCACACAAATGACAAGTTTAGCTCTGGCTGAAGTTAGCAACATCGGTGAGATTTTCCCCCAGATTTTCTAATTTTTACAGAATACTTCCTCACCCTCAAAGCATCCTGTAACAGAGAAAGAGCTGCAGCATAAGCCACAGAGGGTGGACAGAAGGTGAAAAGAAGAAAGCAAAACTTTCAGGTTAAACAAGATAGCTCTTCTGGGATAGGAAAAAAAGAGCTGTCAAAAGCCAGGATTTTATTGACTGGCTATGAGGAAGAGCTGGCATCTGGTAAAGAAGATATTATATGATTATATGAAGTGAGTTAGGTAGCTCAAATGCTCAAGGAAATCTTAAAGAGAATGGAAAGAGGAAAAATAGGAATACTAACAGCCTATTTTGTGAAATTCTGTTAGTATTGGGGGATTAAAAACCTCTACAATTGTACAGTGGTTTTCCATGTTTCCTGGCATTCTGAAGTTTATCAGAAGAGTCACTCAATACTCATACAATTATGTTAAGTACAATATAAACAAGAAGAAAATTGTTTCAGACATCTTTATTATTTAATAACACAATGGCAGGAGTTATTGCTCTAAAGATGTATGAAGAACCCCGGATTCCAGCTGTAAAACTCAGAGCATGACAGTAAAATCCTAACACAATGGTCATAGACAAGAAATATCGAAATACTAACTGTAGAATAGCAACAGGCTTTGGTAGTTTTGGGGTTTTTTCCCTAAATGTGATGGAAAGGTGTAAAGTCATTTTAGCAATGAGACTAACACAAGAAACAGATCTCAGTGCCCCTGTTTTACTTTACTGTAAGTACTAAGTATTCGTAAGTATTTGATGGTCCTCAATTTACCTTCTACTACAGAACAAAACGATCAAAAACTGTGGCTGAGGCAAGTATACCTATTAAGCACAAAAGATATCAGAGCTTAAAGGAACTAGAAGTTAGAAAAACAGGTATTTTCAACTAAAAGCACTGCTAGCACAGATCTCTAGCCACAGATGTTAGTATTCATTTCTGAGACTCACAGATGTTCAGCTTTTATCCTCTAGATTATTCCTGTTCAGCATATAATTCATGTCTATACCTGTAACAACTACTCAATTTTAATTTCATCACATACATATTTCCACATATTTTAAGAAAATAGAATTGGATTTGATACATTAAACTGATTTCTTTATAAACTTCAAAGTTCACAAATGTTACTGTGGTTGCATAGTTTAACACATGCATCAGACTATCAGTTTTCTAAAAATACCAGGTTATAAATTCAGCACTTTACTTGATAACCACAGAAGCAACAAGACAAAGAAGTTTGATATTCATAACAAAAAAGATATTAAAAAGCCATCCAACAGAAAGCCAAATTTCAGAAAGTCCAGTGAAAATGGCTCACTACATAAGTATGTACTTGAACAGCACCATCTGAACAATTATTTTTAGAATGTACTAGGACTGCAATGCATTCCAGCATAGTAAGAACTCACAACTGCCATGAAGCAGTAGCCTTGGGGCTATATTAAGACTATTCAACAATTTAAATAAGCTGGTGAATGTAACAGAAGATCTAGGCATTAGTTGGAAAACAATGTTTTGTGGTAACTGATTTAAGAAATTAATTGGATTCAAGCACAAGCATCTGACTAGTTTACTCCAACTGCCAGAAGCAGAAAACAGAAAAATAAAATTGCTCTCTAACTACTGCCAGAGGGTCTGGTTCACCCTCCTGCCACTCATTCTCACACTCAGCTCAAGAACAAAATCTTTCCCCTTTCCTAATCTGAACATTAAAAGTCAATCCTGTTCTTCAAAATTAATTGCCTATAGTGAGAACAACAAAAGTACACGGGCATGCGTGTGTGTTGCTCACTACTGCCAAACATAAGGTTTTTATTTGAGATCTCCCAAGACATTTAATTAAGTTTGACTTAAGTTTGAATACCTTAGGGAGAAAACAATTAAAAGCTTTCTGCTTTCTAACAAATAACTTCTCACTCTTAAAGCAAAATCTAAGTTTTTTACACTTTCATAGTTCTCAGCACTTCTGACATACCTTTTTGCAACACAAAACCACAGGAAACCTCAAAAGATGCAGTACTTCCCATATTGCCCATTGTGACATTTTGGCTCAGATATATTTTTAAGTAAATGTGGAGAGATAGAAGCCTAATTAAATACCATCTTCACAAGAAGCTTTATTAATATAATCTCTAATCATTTTAATGTGAGTAGAAAAGGCTTCACAAATATAACAGTCTGAACCACAGCAGAACCCTGTTTCACCGATTCACGTGGCATCTCCTATGCAAGGGACAGCAAGATCCAACCACATTATTAGACCTGTAAACTCTTAATCTTGGATTTATTGACTTGATCTGCAGATAGGAAGATGCCAGGTTTAGGTTTTATAAAAGACATCTGTGTGACATTGTAACAAAAGGACTGTGGGAGGCCAAACACATTTCCTAAAGAGCGATGCATTAGAAGTAATTTTCTGCCTAGGCCTCCATTTCTAGGGTGGCTCTGTGTGATGGAAAAAGGAGTCATTTCTTTCCCAATCCCATTTTTGTCAGGAGATCCTGCTTAAGGAAGGCCAAGATCCAAACCCAGTCATCTTCCAGCAACATAAATGGCTGTCAAGATCTTCTGCTGAAGGCTTGTGATGCAGTATAAAGGTTAGAAGGTATCCTGAAGCAATTTGGAGGGAATGAAGAGGGAGAGAAGAGTCACAAGATGCAGCAAAGTAATAACGCACGTAACATAGTTCCAAACGACTTCAACTCAGCACGAAAGAGGAACTGGTAAAATCTCCTTAGAATTTCATTGCCAGTTTTCAAGTGATTCCTTTTGCTAAAAATCAAAAGGGAATTTAGAATAAACTTCGCGTGCCAGCAATGACATAGCTGGAAAAAGAAAGGTCTGACTGTGGGCTACTGATGTTTGCAAGGAAGAGGCTGTTGCTCTGCACAGCATGAAGCGAGAGAGGCAGAATTTACCTGAGCTGATTCCCTCTTTGGGCCTGAGGGATTGCTGATCATGTAGGTTAGCAGCACATCCCCTTAATCAGAGTATTCCAGTCTATTTCCTTCACATGGACTTTACAAACCCAGCAGCCACAAGCTCCTCTAAAGGAAGAATGTATTTACACATTTAGAACTGGGGAACTTTTTTAGTGCTGGGAATTCAGTTGGATTTCAAACCAATTGGGCAGCTTCCACCTTACGGCACATTCAAAACTAGCACCAGTGTAAAGAGACAGGGAGGAGATGAAAATTGCGTGGCTATCGGCCATACACAATCACTGGCCTTATCTTGGCCCCAGCCACCAGTTTCTACTTGATGTAGTTTCCTGTCTAGAGAGGGGTCACACCAAGAATGTCATTAGCGCTTCACAGAACTGAAGTACAAATATGACCCATGGACAGGAACCTTACACAGAGGCATAAAGAACATTCTTTCCAAGTGCTCAGAACACTTTTTCTCCTCTCTCTCCCCCACACTTTTTAACTGCTGACAGTCTTTCCCTCTCTCAGTCTAGAGAAGTGGAAGGCAACATCAACAAAAAAAATGCATAGAGAAACAGCATAAAGTCCATCCTTCACACCTGAGCGGATGGCAGTTCAAAGGGGCCCTACCTACCTGCAACCCTGTTGTTTGCTTCAAGAACTCTGTTTGCCCAAGGAAAAAGAGACGAGCAAATCCTGGAAGCAGATCCTTCCCCAAAGGAAGTTTCTTTCTGAGTCTGCAACCTGGAGCTTTTGCTTGAGACTCAGTCCTCTGAGCGGATTCTTTCTTCAAACTCTCACATTGGTTCTTTACTTTTGTGGGCAGCTGGAAAAAGAATGAAGCCGTAGGCTGAGGCAGGGACTCCATACTTCCAGGATAGGGAGGCAGAAAGACTGGAGGGGAAGGAAAAGTGCTAGTTGGTAACTTCTTGAATAATGACCTGCATTTCCTCATTTTCTGCCACACAGAGACATACACATAGTCACTGCAATAGGGGAGGATGACAAGAGATGAGTACTAGACATGCAGTGTTTTCATGCTCTGATGCCAAAAAACCCCAAACCCAGTGTTGAGCTGTGAACTTTCAAGACTTTTAAAGACATCTACCAATAGATGAGATCATTCATAAGATGTTTTGTCCAGAAAGTTCCCTTAGTTTGTTACAAGTAGATGTAGGTGGGGGTGACAAAAAATTTAAGTGCTCATTTCTTGTAAAAAAATCCAAATCTCTCCTCTGTTCACTTGCTCTCAAGTGAATTAAAAATAGCATCTATTGCAATGCAGTGAACATCTCCCCATAATCTCTTCAAGAAAAAATTGTCATACTTACCTGAATGTTTCCCTCACCAATGACTTCCTAACACCACTCCCAACTCCTCTGCAAAGGCCTTACTCCAAGCTCAAGTCTTCTACTTTATTTGCAAAATCAGATTGATCAAACACTGACAGCGGTTTAAGGCTGTTATGACAAACTCTGGTTTAAACCAGGCACATTGTGATTGCTCTGGAAGCTAAGAACCTATCCAAGTTCCTGAATCAGGTTTCTGGATTTCTAAAATATTCCTCTTTTTTCCCCTGAAAACTTAGATGTTTTAAGAGTTAATTGTCATTACCTGAACAACAAAAATGTAATGTATAAGAGAGCTGAAATTTTCTTCACAAATCCCGAAAGCTGCTAAGACTCCAGTGAAATTTCATCAGTAGCATGGAGCCAATAGGCAATAAAACATAACCAGAAGTCACTGGACTTAAAACATTTATATGCACAGCTGCGTATGTATGCATTTACTGGTTGTTATCCATTACAGTACCTTCTGCACAACAGCACAGTGTGTAGTATTTGCACGTAGGGCATCCACTGAGCTGTGTGCCCCAGGTGAGGCACCATCACTTGACCTGCAGTGCTCTTCTTTGCTCTTAAGACACCAGGTAGAGTATGATCCAATAGTTAACCATGATACATTACTCACTATGCTTGATGCAATTTCATTTAGTTCATTTTGGGGCAATTGGTAGTGTTTCTTCATCCTCTCCTTTAGAGCACACACCTAAACAAAACAGCTTCATATGGTTAGGTACCTCATGTGGTCTTCAATTACAAGCTTTCCCCTGCTCAAAGAAGCTTTCTTTCATTGTGCTCATAACAATGTAAGAAGATGGGGAAAGAAAAGCTAGGTTTTGTCATTAAAACCACAGCAATTTTTGCAGTTAGAGTAGCATACAGGCTTTTTTTTTCTTTTAAAGTGACAGATAAAACCATCAAGGACAGACCCTGATATCCTAGAGTAATTAAAACAAAAATCAGCAAACTGCTTCCAGTGAAAGTGCTTGTGCATGCAGAAGGATACTCTGCTTCTTGGTTCCTCTGAGGACACTGAATATGGTGATGGTATCTCAATCTAAGGGAAGAGGTTCTAGCCTAAATAGTGTGTTTCACAAAAGTAATAGGATTAATTGTCTTTTAGTGGAATTTCATGACTTTTCAACAACATGAGACCACAATGTGTTCCTATACCTTTCAATTTGACAAATATTTGCCTTCTTATTTCAGACCAGCTTTCAAAGATTAGAGAGTCAGGTTCAATCATTTCATCTCATATGCACAATACTGTGAAAGGAGACCTTCCTGCTTGGAAATAATTGATTAACATACACATAAATGTACTTGGCCAAGAGATGCCTCCAGGTTGATGTGTGTACTCCCCTCTTCCAGTACAGGAGAGGACACAAGACAAAAATGAAAGAGGAGGAAATACAATAAATAGAGCATGTTCAATGCAAGCTTCTACTTCTCTGTACTTGCTTGCTAAGGAAGATATCATAAAAGGATAATAGCAGTAAAAGCACATTTCCTCTTAAAGACTCTCCACTGAATATAATAATTCTTTTTAACTGGATAAATTGAAAAGTCCCAGAGAATCAAGGTATTGCAAGTTGCTAATACTAATTACTTGTAATTCATAACTACAAATACACAGCACTACAGGCTCAATTTCAGGTGAGACATTGAAGCCTACAAATACTACTAACACTTCTGAAGTCAATACTCCTTTCCAGTTCAAAGTAGCAAAAGGTATTGGAGCAAATCAGTTCAGATGAAGCAGCATGGTTCCTTTCAAACAGGAATCTGCCTAGGGCCTCTCTGCTCCTTCACAGTGAAGGATCCTATTCACTGGAAAAAGGCCTCAGATCACCTCCAATATACTAAACTGTGTAAGATCACCTATTGTGGTTTCAGGAGTGTAGAAGAGAGGAGTACTTGGTTTATTAGTCATGTCTCTTCATCAGTAGAAGAGAGAAAGATCTAATGTCATATTTAAGAAAAATAAAAAAGGCATTATGAGGACTTTGTCCATTGATGTTTTCCTTATGGAAGCAGCTGAACAGTTTCTAAAGATCAAGCTGAAACATGCTGTTAGGAATGACTTGTTTTTAAATTCCTCTTCTTACATCAAGGTCATGGTACCTCTCCTTTTCCAAGGTAGGAAGAACCCCTTCATTTTTATCCTTTCGTATACAATTCTTCCCTTGAACAGACTTGTCTTGAACTGTAGAGAATAAATGAGGCTGATAACTTTTATGTTCTAGCTATCAGAACCACTAGCCTGACTGATTCCTATATACAGGTATGTATTTCAGGCTGAAACAAATAAATCCTCCAGCATTTTGAGATGTGAAATGTTAGTAAATACTCCTTTGCTCTTCTGAAGATATAAAAGAACAAAAAAAAAATTGAGGTCTAGAAAAGAGCATCCAAAGTACCTGAATCCCGCTTATGAGAATCCAGGGAAAAAGTTTTTTGTTGCCTTACATCAATAACCAGAAGCAATTAGCATCCCAAGGTGGGATGTTAAACTAGCTTAAGCAGCTGAATATCCAACTGCTCTTCTCAGTCACTGCACTGTAGAGTTTGCTGATTTACATCAAGGGCAGGCTCTGATGGAATCCTTTTAGCTGGAGCAGGAGGAAATTATGGCTGTGATAACACAAGAACAACATGTTGATGATCTTCATATGCAGCTGAAGTCAGAAAAGGCACTGGTAGTTCTGTGTGAACATGCAGAAGTGAGTAAGGAATCCTGTAATCAATATTCTCATCTCCTTTGGGCAAAGAAAGGAATCTCTGAAATGCTTCCATAGTGACCTGACTCTTGACAAATACTCTTGGGAGGAAAACTCCCCTTTAGTGCTTTCTTCCACCCCCCTTCTCTACAGAGCATGTTTCACTGTCAATTCATAAGTCTGTGATCTCCATTTTTCTGCATCAGTGAGCAGAAGCTCAATAGCCAAGAAAGGAAAAGTTTAAACAATTGTGAGTAAATTCTACAGAATACCATCTACAAAATAAGCAAAAAATTGAATCTCTGTATTTGGTAAATGGTACAGAATATAAGCAACGATACTTTTTTATTTCTAGTACTTCAGCCCCAACAACCCCAGGATCCAAGTGAAATAACATGGAAACAAAACACAAATTGCCATACCTGATTCAAGTTACCTGCAGTCAGATCGAACACTTCTCAACCCTCAAACTGAAATTTTAAAGCATCATGCAACTATTTTAGATTTAAGGTGCAACTAGCCATATGGAGTATTTGCAATTCCTAAAATGAAACGTAGTCTGGGTTAAGTAGCTGTTGTCCTGCTGCCATTAATCATACCTCTAGAAATATGTGCAGGCTGCAAACCCACCGCAGGATCTATGCACCAGCATCCAGTTGAACTGTTATTCAAAATAAATATCAGAAGAACAGCAAATTTTAGTAAAACATATTTCTCCTGGAAACTAGCACCAACATGGCATATGTATTAAAGTATCAACAGGAATGATATAAGGCTGTTTAAATTGTAAGCTATTAACACTACCAAAAAAGTGCTAGTTCTCTAAAACTTCCTGGTTTTGACTTTTTTTGGGGGAGGGGAGGTGTGGGGGGAAGGGGAAGACGAGACTTGATTGAGGGAAGGGTAGAAGTCATTGAGCATTATAATAACAATATTGGATTAATGTTATCCAGTCCCAAGATGGAGAAAAGACTACAAAACCATCAGTCAAAGTGTTGATTTTGAAAGACTGTCATGCAACCTTTCATTAAAACCTAAATATGCCAACAAATAGAATGGTAGGAATCTTGACTTTCTAAATTTCAGAATGCGTTTTAAAAGCATCCGGCCTCTCTCCAGAAATGTTTCATGGTCAACTTCTTTCAAGGCCTACTAACAGCCAGAGGGCCGTAGCCTTCTCAAGATTACCACACAAGGTATCAGACAATACCTACTTGGGACTGGCATAGGTACCAATCCCTCAAAGACCCTTCCTACTGCCAGTTTAGGAGTGGCAAAAAGCTATGGCTTTTCCGAACTCAGCATGACAGAATTCTGAAGTTATACATAGCTATCACAGCAACACACATTTGAGAAATGCAGCCAGCATTTCTTGGCACATATACAAAAGCAGGAAAACACTAGAGGTATAAAATTGAATGATTAGTTGATTATAGAAAATACTACCTTGTAAAAATAATTCCTATTAATAGATGTATCAATTTTATACAATTAAAGAAATTGGTATTTACTAAACAATGTTATAATTATTTTGTCCTTTTAAAAATTGTTTATATTGCAAGAATATTCTTAAATATCTTCATTAACATGCTTTTTAATTCTTGTCAGCTTTTGTGCCAAGTACAGTTGAGAGTAAACCTTTTTTGGCCTAACTAAGCCACATTTTAAATCAGATTAACAGACTTCACTGGCACTAACATACATTTCTGTCATAAAAACAGACCTTCTTTCAGTCTTAGAAAATTTTATGCTTCTGGGCAGAGTGCACAAGCCAATATTTTAACAATAAAAACAAAAACAACCAACAGGTTTTTTTAAAGACATCATATGATGCCTATTTGTTCGCTTCTTTCTGCTTAAGAAAGCTAACCATAGCAGTTAAGGTTACAGTACTTACATATTTACTAGACAAAATTACATAAAACCTGTAGTTTCTTAATATTAACAGTGCATTTGTACTTTACTGTGTAGTTCTTAATATATGGCTTGCTTAATTTACTTTGATTCCATTTACATGCAATTAGGTTAGACAAATTTCTTAGACAATTTTTTTAAAGCACCACTTTTCTTACTGAGTTCTCAATCTTTGCATAATTCCTACACTTCTATGGTCAGAGCGTTTCAGGCTGTCTATCTGTAGAATCTGAAAGCTGAAATACCACACATAAGGAATGTTGAAAGCAGTGGTTCCAGTACTGTTCAACAGCCACAACACACTAAATGCCTTAATTTTTTGGTGTTTGTTTGTTTGGGGGTTT
>VWZF01005682.1:1035548-1067444 GCA_013396755.1 Sclerurus mexicanus | reverse complement strand
TGTTTTGGGGGGGGGGGGGATTAGGGTGAGGTCCAATCTGAATTTTCAGAGAATAACTCACAAGGCTTTTCTCTCTAGGTTTTGACCCTTGATCATCTCCTTCATGATTTTCCTCTGGTGTCTGGGCTCTCTGGAGAACTCAAATACAGCAGAAATGTCCCTTGCATGCAATATTTACTCCAATATATGTATGTGATAGATTAATGTTAGTAAAGTGCAATACGGATGCACTGATAAAAACACAATTACCTTTTTTTTTTTTTAAGTCAGCAATTTCCAAAGTTTTATATTGGAAAGTACTCAGAACTTGCATTTCAGATTTGAGCACTTCCTAGATTACTTTTCATTCCAAATCCTAATTTCTACAAAGGGTTTCCTGACTTTAGAGTTTACAAATTAAGCATGCACTCTGACCAACAGGTTTGATCCCTTCCTCATTTTCAGCAGCAATAAGAACTCTACAGCCAAAACTGGAATGAATTTTCTAGTAACTGTTACTGCTAAGACAGAGTGATATCAAATGCTATTGTAAACTGTGTTAATTCTTCAGCCTTAAGAAGTTTGTGATGCAACTGAGGCTTATTTTTGTCTAACATGAGCTGTTGACAGTGGAAACAAACTGAGTTAGTCATGTCTTGCAAATGATGTGCAAGCACACCATGATATTTCTGCAATATATAGTCTCTTAGGTTCAAGATACAAGTTTAAAAAGTCTCATGTGCAGTCAGTGATGTTTTAGATCAGAATGATATTTTCTATTTTTACCTAGTATGTGTTAACAGTACATGAAAAAAGCACTAATTAAACATTTTCTGAAGGTTTGCTGACTTCATTTTCTTTATTGGACTAGTGTATCAAATTCACCCATGTTTCAGTATTAAACTAAAATTGTGTCATTCTTATCAATATTTCCATTTGGAATAAGACCACCACAAGTTTTGTTATAAAAATATCAGTCAGCTGAGGTAAAGGCCATTTGACGATTATCATTTCGCTCTGCTTAAGTAAAATTGTTTGTATTGAGTTGTCCCTTTATCTTCTCTCCATGCAAGCACCTTTACACCTACCTGCTTTGATCAGCCAGAACTCCCAGCTTTTGCACTAGACACAATTAACTTTGGCAGTGCCTCTTCACAGGCATACCAGTGTGCAGTGTTTGACTGTCACTCTGTATCTGTTGAAATATTAGCATTTGGTTTAGGTTGTGTGCAAGAACAAAAAAACAGTATCAAGTCACACATAAAAGAATACATACAAAAACACAAAAAGATCTATCTATTTCTAGCCTAGGCTTACTGTTTTCACAAAATTATTCAGAACAGGGAAAAAGACATCAAACATCCGTACCAAAATAGAAACTTACCCCACTGACTGATCTGAGCTGGAGAGCATTTAACCATACACTGAATCTCACAGGACCCTCTTTCCTTCATCTGAGTCAAGATTTCATTGACAAAAATAGCCACAATACAGGGCAGATAAAAAAGAGCTTCCCACACATTCAGGCAAACACTGTCAGAGAATTGTGATGGTTGGAAAAGATTTATGAATCCTTTTGGAAAAGAAAACACTGCCATTTGGATCATTACTGGACATTCCTGTATATGATCGATACCTACAACATGCATAGCTTATTCTGAAGTAAGACAACATACAACAGATATTCTTGACATGACACTTTTACCATGAAATTAGTTGCCTGATCTGATTTCTGTACCAAATAAATGTAAAAGGTCAGTGTTTCCTCAAATGAGGTGTTTTATTTAATAAAACCTTTCTGCCTGTAAATTCCTAAGATCAATTCTTCTATAAAAGTCCAAGATGTCTCCTTTCCTTCCATTTTCTTTTTATGGCAAAATTCTAAAGTAAGTTTGCAGCAGGACTGAAAAGATATCTGTATTTAAAGTTACCAGATTTTAGCTGTATATTATATGAAAAGTATTGTATTTTCTAAATAGCTTTTTAGCCACCAAAAAAAGTTCAAAAAAACTCACAAGCATTCCATGCTGCTGTTACTTCTATGTACTCTTAAGTCAAACTCCATCTTGTAGTTTACCAAAATGTACAAAAAGGAAACCATAGTGCATGTGACAAAGGTTGACACAGCCAATATAAAGAAAACTGAAAGATGCCTAATAAAGTAAGAATTCTTAATTGTTTGCATACGTTCAAAAGCTGTTCTCTAGAGGCTGTAGTTAAGCATTACATTCTACAGAATGCAACTGAGAATGAGTCTGTATCCTTTAAATGTAGTTACTCTTCAAACAGCTATTTCTAAGTTTAAAATGAATCTTAATTCATAGTTTAGTATCTGCATAACTGAAATTCCCATAAGCATTTTGCAAACTAGACCAGAGTTTAATACTGCATAGCGGTTTTTTTGCTCCTCCTTTTTTTGATGGCCAAGCATTATATTGTTACTTCACACATATAATTTTACATGTGAACATCATATAATTTTCTACTTTTCTATGTCTTAACTGGTTTTATTATAGACTTAAGTTCAACAGGAACACAACTGCCATCAAGATGTGAGTTACTGTAACAGTCTACTACTTCTAGCTGGGCAATCTTTGAATGTCCTTATTCCTAGTCATCAGAGAATTTCCATTTATGAGTCACGTTCTTCCATTCTATTTTATAAAATAAAGCATGTACATATATCTAAGCAACCTGCATGACATAAAAATCATATGGTACCAAAAAATATGTACTCTAATGGTTCTTGCATAGGCAACTGCACACCTTTGTTGAAGAGAAACTGTAGGAAGTATTTGGGTGAGCACACAATGTCACATTTCAATTCAGCATTAAGCTCCCACTCCCCAGATAAATGGAATGCACATTTTAGAAATACACAATATTCAACCTATGCTAAAAGTCTGATTTTCCATCAATGTATCATATTATGACTCCATCTTTTCATTTTTTTCTCTTGTACATCTAAAATACACAGACAGAAAAAAAGGGGTGCCAGATTCACTCAGTACCGATTCACTCAAGATACTGATTCACTCAGTACCACAATCAAGTAATAATTTGATTTCATACTTACTATTGTTCCTTACAATAATGTGCAATGAAACATATATTCTGCATTAGAGAAAATTACTTGGAAGATGCCTCCCCACTTCAAAGTGGGCACAGAGAGCACTTGGGCGGGGGGGGGGAGGGGGCAAGCAGAAGGACATGACAAAGGGTGTAACTCCACAGCTTCAGGGGAATCAGTTGATCACCTGTCAGAAGCGTGTCCATTGGCAGACTGTTCTCAAAGAGCCAATAATTCAACCACAATAACTTTGGCCTTTAAGGAAACAAATGATTAACTGGACGGTACAGATTTTTGAACTCCACTATATCTAGAGCATTTAACTGTAGTGAAACAATACTGAGTACAGACTGAAAAAAAATATGCAAATATATGACAGGCATTGGAACTCTGATGATCTTTGAGGTTCCTTGCAATCCAAACCATTCTACAGTTCTGTGAATCTAACTACAACTTACTAAACAGTGGTAAAAGACATTACTGAGAAAGCTTATGTATTTTAAAGGGAAAGTGACAAAATGTAAACCTTAGCATTCTTCACACTACATACTATCAATCCATCTTCTCTTTCCCACCAATTTCCCAGCATGCACTGACACATATTCCTTTCCTCTTTTTCACTTATATCAGAGCAAATGATTATTCAGAGTAGTGTCCTAGATAATAATGTTAAAAAATTATGCCTGTGTAGCAGCTTGCAATCAGAGAAGTCCGTATCATCTGACTACCCTGTTTTCCAATTATCATAAGGCAGATTTAAAGTACCACTACACATTCATTTGCACCATGAATATGTAACATATACAAAGTCAGTCTGAAGTAAAAACATGATCCTACGGACAAGGACCTCAGTAATCCATCTCCACATGGTCTAGTAATAAAGTACACAATCCAATGGGAGGAACCAGAGTTACTACAAGGAAGTCAAATTCAAACATATTTAGCAATCTGTTTCAGAATTGGAGTTAGGATTAAACACAAAAACCTACAAATTTCAGGAAAAGAGGGCTCATGGTTATTGTAGCAATTAACTAGTCTCTATACTTGATTACAATTATTAATGTTGTACAGAAAATGACAAAGTTTATAGAAATCTATTTAGTTAACATACAGAGTTTGGAACTCTATAAACTTAAAAAAAAATCTAGTTTGCAATGATAAACCTCGCACACTAAAGATTATTGCCTATTACACATAGTTTAATCTCAATTTTGACTGGGTCTTCAAAAACACAACGAAAATCGAACTAACACAAGAACCCAAGTATTTCTGTGGCATGTTCCCTACAAAACAACTTTTGAAGCCCGTGTTCAACTTAAATCCAGACTGACACCTCCAAGAACAGAATGGGCCAACAGAGTAGATAAGCATGGCACTACTTATGCCTCCACATGTACAAGGCAAGGGACAGCAAAAGGGATCCCCACCATCACTCATTCTGATGGACAACACTAGCTATCCAGGTAGCACACCTCAAGTGGAGACAGCAGTAGCCCCATCAGGGTTTTTTTCCAGTCAGTCAGCAAGCCAAAATACACAAAGTGAAAGGGAAACTTCAGTTGGCAACAGAGAAGAAAGAGATACGAGAAGAAATTAAATTACTGGGGGCAAAGGGAAGAGAAGCATGGCAACAAGAAAAGGCTAACTGCAGTGGCGCAGTCAAAGAGACTTCTGATAGAAATTTCTGTGAGTCCTACAGATGTACTGTCCTTTTTTTTTTTTTCCTGGGCTCCAGTACTTGTGGAATTTTTGTTTGTTTTTTGAATATTAAACAAAATTATCCAGGGGGCAAACAGACTTGAAAGTAAAATCTTTTAAGGTTAGTTCCTACATCCTACACTCTCCCTGTAGCAGAACCACTGACTGGATTGAACTCCACTGACCTCAACACTCTTGAAGCATTAACTTTATTCATTTATGAAGCCACCGGCAGGACTGGAGCCAACGTTATGGGCATAACACTTAGGCTTCAACATTAGCCTGACTATTGCATCAGCCACGCTATTTTTAAGTACAATTCAGCTTCTCTTTCATGATGCAAGTCTATATGGTTTTTATTTTGTTTTTAAACACTGTTCCAATGCAATTTTGCTCAATGCCACCTTATTTGCCAAATATTTAAGAGCTATTCCAGTATCATACAATGTTTACCAGTGAGAACATTTATTAACAGCAGTGATTGCCATGCCTGATGAGAGCTACTAATATTAAAATCTACCCTTTAAATAATATGTAAAGCTGGCAAAGCTTTTTTTACTATTACTTCCATTTTACTACTTTAGGCCATATGAAAGTAAAAAAATGTTTGGGATCACTGTGAAAAATATTTAAAAAGCATCACAAGTATTAAACTTTGAAACCAAAACTTTTCACAGAGGCACACAATAATACAAACAAAAGGCACAAGAATTGACAATGAAAATTTCGAAAAATCAGATTATATCAAGGTTTAAACAATCAGACCAGGGGGATTCTCAAAAAGAGAGCTTTCAGTCTTAAGAACTTACAACTAGTACATTTTATGTTGTATTTCAAGGAGCCTGATCAGTTGAATTTACAGCTCATAATTTTCATGTAATTTTAACTCTGAATTCACACATGCATTCTTTTGGATGATCAATGAACACGACAGCACTTACCAGAGCTGGCAACCAAGCATTTAGAAGAAATTACACTCTATCAAGAATGTTTTGCAACAGATATAATTGTTCTTTGCCACACTTGCTTTAATTGCTCATATTGGGGGAGAAGAACATTACGTTCCCAGTTTTCAAGCACCCAACATTTTAGAAATCCCTTCTTTAGCCAACCAAAGCACGAACAAATGTCTTCAATGTTTTCCACCTACAAATGGTTTTGAGTGCCCAGTTTGAAGTATCCTTGTCCCAGTTTCGGGAGCATTCTTCCTTTGAGACCACCAATATGAGTGTGTTTTAGAAAAGCATGAAACTAGTCTGTGCTAGAATAAGGATCATCCAAGAGACAGAATAAAATAAAGATTCAACTAAAACTGAAGTGGTTTTATTAGAACATGAATCTCTTAAAAAAAAATGCAATGCAACAGTTAAGTCAAAAGTACAACAGAACCGCACTGTAATTAAAAAAAAAAAAAGTTTGGTCCCAATTGTCTGGGGTTGGGGAAAAGCAAATGCCCTTCACTGAGTATTACCTTGGTTTTGGTTCACTTAATACAAACCAAAGTTTGAAATACTTCCAAAGAAGCAAAACCACATTTATGAAACATTTATGAAAGGTAGCACAATACTCTCTCAGAACTCAACATTACAAAAGCTCAGCTAAAAGGTGAGTTAAAAAGAATTCTGGAATTCTCCATCTAACACTGCAGGAGAAATGTAACAGAATCCCTGAGGCAGTTCTGCTGAGCTTTCCCCAGTTCCTATACAGTGTATCTAAAGAAGTGCCCTCCTACTCTTTTGAGGCAGTTTACAACCTCAGAAAATATTTTAGAGTCTGATTTGTCAGGTAATTTAACTTAATTAGGAAACAAGAATCATTGGTTTGTTTGATGCTTAGACTTGCTTTCATTTTCATCAAGGTATACTCGGAATGACATTTGAAATACTGGCAATTTCTCAGCCATAACACTAATATACCTTAAAAATGCATCATGGGAAAAGAGGTTTATCATTTGTGAAACTTCTGTAGCCGTGATTAAACCACCAGTTCCTAAAATACAGAACCTGGCAAAGGGAAGACAGATAGACTTACAGAGACCCACCTCTACTGTTTTTTTTAATTCTTAACATCCAAGCTTTTTGAAAAAGTTTCACAGAAGTTCACAAAAAGGCCCATGACAGAATGTTTGAAGAGGAACATGCAGTTGCCAATTCCTCCACGTTTGTTCTGCCTCAAGTTATCTACCAAAGCCATTTAGCAATTCAACAAACAGGAAAAAGAATCATTTGAATAAATCTGAACAATTATTCAAAAGCATATTCCATTTCCTTGGCTCCAATATATCCACATTCCGGTCTGCTTACCAAAGTAAAACCACACATAAACCTAACAAGTTCTGAATTACTAGTCTAAGGATACTCTGAGCATGTTATTTTCACTCCATCATGCCCTTACACCACATTCTCTACTAGGTCAGAAGACACAAAATGAGGAACAGAAAGTGATGAACAGAAACTTGTCCATGCTAGAACATCCAGAAACAATAAGTCTGAAGTACCTCATCAGGCCTAGTGAACCCTTGAGAATCAGAGATGAATGCAGCAAGTCCAAAGGGAAGTCCCTCCCCTTCTGTGAGGGTCTCACCTACCCAACTGCTGCTTCCTCTGGAAGGAGTATCAGAGCCTGCCCAAGCTGACAGGTGTTCAGAAGCTTGTAGGTTGCTGCCCAAAGCAATGGGTTAAACAGTGTAACACAAAAAGTGGAAGAGCTGACATACAACAGCAAGCCTTCCTGCAATACTCTGTCAAGCTCCAGTTCTTTACCTCAAGTTTCTGCTCCCCTTTACAAGCACCGATGAAAGAAATTCAAACACAGGAACAAAACTAAGACTGTTTCTTTCCTTAGTGATCTCCCCAAAAACATGCATAACAAAACTAAAAATCCCTCAGTCTCAAAGGATTGAACTCCTGGCAGCTTTGCTGATAACATTGCGGGTTCCAAGACTGAAAGAGCCAGAAAAGAGCGTGACGTGGCTATCACACAAAAAAGGGTAAAACAAGTAAGCATTAGTTCTAGATTGCAGAAGGAACAGTAAGTTCTCATGTTCCTTCTAGAAACTTTACTGAAAGATCGATGTCTTCTCTCACAAACTACAGTGTAGTACACTAAATTCATTAAAAATAAATATTCACCATAGTAAGAGTTGGAATATAAAACTGTACACAAATTCTGCAGCTTCCTAAAACTTCCTACTTTTAAGTCAAACTTATAATCGTATAATTTATTAGAAACTAAATATGGATAATAAAGAGTGTCAAAACTGTTGGGTTAGCAGAGATAAAATACTAAAAGTGATTTCACACCGCCTTTCCTTTCACCTTCCCAAAACATCCCATCTGAAGTCTTCAAATAAAGCAAACCAACAGGTCAGGGAGAAAGGCAAACATACAGACAGCAAAGAGAGAAAGATAAAGGGATCTTAGGAAGGAAGCAAGCTGTTTGAAACAAGACAGCCACTGGAATTTACAGCAGTACCTACATCAAGTTTCTTGAAAAATGTTCCTAGGGGAAAAAAATCTAAATAAAATACAGGTACATGTCACAAACAAGTTAAAAGCGTTCCAGAGAACCAAGAATTAACTGCAAGCTTAAGAGGACTAATAAAACCCAGTCTATCCATCAACCTACGATGTTTAAGGTTTTTAGTTTTAGTTCTGTGATGGAGGAGGAATGTTACCTGTTTTAGTGAAGGACTATCTTCAGTTCCTGTTTTACAATCATTAGTCCCAATTTTTATGTTAATTTCTTTTAAAAAAAATAAAATTGACTCACCAAACAAACAATCATGCTTTGTAAGTAATATAGCTTAAAGGAAAAATGTATAGAATTGTATTGAATTATGCACAGGATCACCACCTAGCTGAGGCTGGAAGGGATCTCTGGAGACCCCCTAGTCCAAAGCCCACTGCTTACAGCAGGGTCAGCTAGCAGAAAGGAAAAACAAGCTACAAAAGAGCAGCAAGCTGTAAAACGTTCCTGCATGCTGACTTCTGAGACTCAGAAACAAACAGGGTTAGCAATTAATAGACCACCCTCCTCTCCTCCTGTCTATTTCTTAAAAGTGGGTAACAATGGTACTTGTACTTCATTATGGGAAAGAGAAGCTGCAGTTTAGAGACCTGTGTACTAATTTTTGAAAAAGCAACCTTTTTCTTTACAGGAACTTCAGTGAAGCGTAATGTGCACAAAGCATTAGGTAACTGTATTTAACATATCATTCTGACACCTGATTATCAGATCAGCAAACGTTCTTGTTTGCACATGTGTCACAATTTGATATTTCCCAATTTAGGGGAGGCCTTTCTCTTCCAGGCCATATACCATTCCTTCACTGACAGGAAATATCTGTTACTGATTTGTAACTAAAAATCTCTATACAGCAAAATTAGGGCATCACATCAAAAGCTTGACATCTTAAAGTTTTAATTTCAGGAGAATAAAACATTTTGTGCAGATGTTAAATTCTTCTCCAACTGATACAGTCCAATAACTGCATGTTTTATTTCTCACTACTTGTTTTGAAACTGAAGAGCCAAGAGACAGCTACAGGAAATGTGTGAATTTTCTTCTATCTGCATGACTTAAGCCAGGATACACCAAAAGACATGAAAAAACAAAGTGTGAACAAACACAGAAGCTTCAAAGAGCAAGTTCTGATAAGAGCAAAACCAGCAAGTAATATTCAGGGACACTATTTCAATCGACTTCAAGAGATTTGCATCAGGATGCTTTGGGACACACGGGTTTGAAGAGAGTCCATGCCAAGACTACTAAACAAAAGAGCAAGAAAGCAAATAATGTAACCAAGTCTTGAAGCATGAATATTAGCATGAGGTTTTTTAGGTTGGTTGAGCTTGTGTGTTATTGTGACATTTAAGTGTTGAGTTCTACTAACTCAAATCCATCAGAAGAATTAAGGAGACAAAACTGCTCATCCCTAGTTGTGAAGTAAACACTGACAGTCATGTGGGACCCATTAAAGACAGTGATTTATTTAAACTGGATCAAAGACTGAAATTGTCATGGGCATTTCATATTACATTTCTCTATTATGTATTATAAAGTAAGGGTTTAAACATCAAAGACTTTTTTAAGACATCTCTTCTAGTTTTCATAAACTAATGGCCACATTAATGAAAAAGAAAACACTATACTGCAGACACTCTAGAAGAGATGTAACACGACTCATAAATAATCTCAGTGGCTTCAATAAAAACTCTTGAATTACATATATGTTTTGAACTAAAGTTACATTAAAAAAACCTTAAGTATATTAAGAAGTCAAAGTTGTGAGAAATCAAAATCCTCAAGGAAGATACCCAGATTCCTATTTTTGAGTTTCATTGTTACAAGAGATAGAAGTTCAAAGAACTAATATAATCAACGCTGTGTCAAAACCGCAGCAATTCACATTTCCCTCTCTCTTGCTAATGTTCCCTTAGAGAGCCATTCAGACCAAAAAAAAGAGAAACCTTTAATAAGCAGTTGCAGTACAAAATCTCAATGAATTTTTAGACAGTTATGAGAAAATTCTAATAGAAAATTCTTCCCTGGCTACATCGCTCTTCCTCTTCCTCCAGGGAAAAATGGGCTCCAAATATCTAGAAATAATAAGCATTTGTCAAAGGCTTTAAAATTAATCCTGCCTAGATACAGCACAGAAATAACTATCATATCCAAACATCTTAAGAATCATTTTCCTAGATCTATGCAAGATTGCAAGAATTATCAAGTATCAATTGAAAAGTTAAGGAAAATATTTGTTTAACTACCTTCAGGTGGTCTTCCATGCATTAAACCTCACGTTTAATGGGATTTTATTAATTATTAAGTAGGCTTTCTATTACCCAGCTAATTAATTCAACTGATGACATTAACCTTTGGAGGAAAAAAAACCTATTAGTACAAATAAAAGAATTTAACAGCTTGTTTTAATGCAGGAATGCAGTGTAAGGTTCTTTTGTGCAACAACTGAAAAGCTTAACTAACATGGGGGACCAGACCATCCAAACTAGAATAGAAAATCAGCATTACACAAATAATCTGAATCAGGTCCCAAAGTCCTCAGAACAGTTCACATTCTCCATATGAATTTCAAACAATGCAAAAAGTATTTGCTTTTCAGTCTCATATCCCAATGAGTAATACATTTATTGGTAAATACAATCACTGAATTTCTACATCTATTTTTTTCCATCTGGTATCTCCCAAAACCTCTGGATTTTAGCAGTTCATATTATTTTAAAATAAGACCTATACTAACAAGAGTAACAAGCTTTTCAGTAGGTATCTACATAACATGCAAGCTTTTCTATTCCGTTTTGCATTTTTAAGGGCACTGACATCAGGAGTCATCAATTTCAAAGCAATTTATGTTGTACAAATTATACACTCAGCTGTTCTAGATTCCTTAGTTTTTCCTCTAAGCTTTGTCTTCATCCTCACTCTACTTATATGACTTTTTGTATGTTTTTTAACTTAAAAGAACGTCAGTACTATCTTGATAAGCAGTTTTCAAAATTACTGAAGGCACACCAATTAAGTGAACCAAAGTATCTAAATACTTGGCAATACCAGAAATTCAGCAATTCTTTTCACCATTTTTACCCCTTAATCTAAAAACTAATTACAAAAGCATGATCATTTCTAAAGGACAAACAGCAGGGACAATTCTTTTCAAAGGCAAAACAGAGTCACCACACTTCTTGATTCTAAATTATTAAAGAGTATCAGGAGCACCCTACCTTAAGTCCTCATCCAGCAGAAACAAAATTCCATCCACCTCCACAGCCTATTAATCAATATTACTTACTTAATATACTTATGCTGAAATCCTAACTGATAGCCTAACAGAAGGTTTTCCAAAAGGAACCTATTAAAATTTCTGGCACTAAGTTATTAGACTAATTAGATTTATAAACTTATCTAACCCAGCAACCAGCATCCTACAGAATTACATGGCTAGTTCAGAAAAGTTTAACCCCCTGTGTTTTTGAACTGTTCATCACAGGCATATCCTGTCACATCCAGGAAGCAGAACAGACACAGACATTTCTTACATGCACACCTGAAAAAAAAAAAAAAACAACCAGAAAACATTTCCAAAGTACCATAAATATGAAAGATAAAAAGATAAAATTAAGACTTGTAAGTACAGCATAACATAATGCTCTAGTCAATGACAACGTGGAAGATGTTTCTGAAACATGCTAGCCACTGTAATTAGATATACCTAAACATACTCAGTAAGTACAGCAGCTTAAAATAAAAAGTTAAACAACACACACTATTATAGAGCAGTATCTGGAGGAAGAGGATATATTTACAGCCTTGGCTTTATCTTCCTACCTGTCCCTTCTCACACACCAGTGTTCATAGACATTCCCCACAAGATTTCTTTCATACCAACGGACCCCTTCAAAACTAACTGAACAATTAATTCATCACCTTAGCGTTCCCATAAACACAGCATACTACAATATCACCCAGAGACAACGATGACGCAAATTTCAAACACAGACTATCCAGCATGAGGAAGAAAGATTTCCTGAACAGCAATGTTCAGGACTTGCCTAATCCTACTTTGGACAGTGTTATTTAGCATACTCTAGTGTCATATTCAAGATGATCCACTAGGACTATGGAAAGATAGTACAGATAAAATTACTACATCAAACAGGTTATAGACAGAAAAAAATTGATTAAGAATAGAAATCAATGCCAAGACACTAACACTAAGCAAAACCACATTTTCTAGCTGGTCTTATACATAGATACATGCCATGAAAAGAAATGGAATATATTACACGTCTCATTTTTTGACCTTTGTATTTTCAGATTATTCCCTCCAATACTACCTGATGTGGCAGCAAACAAGGAACATTTTCTACACAGCAAATACAAACCAGGGCAATGTATTGTAAAAATTATTTGCAGTTACTAAAGTCAAAGAGGCGGCAGTTTTGCCAAGCTTTTTTATATTTAAAACAAGATTTATTACTCATTTTACTGTTAACTTGCAACATAATTGCATTATTTCTATATAATCCACAGTATACTCACTTTAAAACCTAATTAAACACCCTCTCCAAACACCAAGTACAACCCCTGCAAAGTCTGCAGACTCCTCCAGCTTCTGAAGTAAGATTCCTGGAAGAGGTGCTGTAGATCAAACACAATACTAATATTTAGCTGATAGCCCCACGGTAAGGAGAGAAATGGGCAGATCCAGTACCTGGGGCTTGTCTTAACTCAGGTTTCAACCTAACTCCTTCCCACAATGGTAGTCTTTTGGGGATCATATTCAGGTCTTGTCTAAGCACAAACTCATTAAACAAAACATTCATTTCTGCACACTGGACAAGATATAAACATGCTCCTCTGCTGTTGGATGGATTGCAAAAGAAAAAAAGACACAATGAAAAGAAAGCTATTTTCAATATATTGCAACCTAGAAGTTCTAAATAAAGTCAGAAAAAAACCCTCTAAGTAGATTACTTGTCTCCTTCAGGGTTTAGTGACCTCTGACGCGCTTGCTGATCTGCAGAGCATCCGATATGCCAGCAACTACGGAAGTCCTAGAAAATGTGCTCCAGAATTGAATAGTAGCATGATGTCAAATTCCTCCTCAATGTTACTTACTTAATACATTTGAAAAACGAGCACTGATGAGGGCATATTTTGAAAAAGTCATGCCAGATCTCAAGAGTGCTGGTAACATTCTTTTAGAAAACAACTCTTAATGCCCTGGTTTCAAACACGACCACACAGGCATGAATCAAGCTGAATTGTCCCATTCTCTTTTTTTATTCTGAAGACAGGTCACAGCAACTCTGGTAACAGCATTTACCCAACCAAATTACAGTTGGAAGCACAGGAAGCATTTAACATCTTTTTTTCCCCAAGTCCTTTCCAGGCAGCAGTAAATTGAGAACCTGGTAATATTAAATGCTTGCTATTTGCCTATTTATTCATTAGCAACAGCTAACAGAATTATCCAGACACTCTAACAGCGGGTTTTACAACAGAAGGCATCTTCCCTTTCCTTGCCAGATGTAACTACCAAGAATTACAGGGAGAAACAAAGAAGGCTGCTAAAGGCCATCCTTTTCTCTGGTACCAGCAGTGTGCTGCAAAAGGACAAACAACACACTTTAATTCCAACACGTAACATGTAAGTATGTTTAGAAAGAAGAACTAGCCTATAAAGCCCTACAGTGTAACCTGACATACAATTAGGAATTTGAAAGATACGCAAGCAGGGAGAACAGAAAAATCCAACTCCTGAAAATATTTGTTTTTACCTCACTAGTGCAACTATCATTTTACCCTGTATAGTTTGCATAATTCTTTGCAGCTACCTATCCTATATGCATTCCTATAATCAATTTAATCATTTTGTACTGCCAGTAAGAATTGTCGCTATCTGGAGCATTTTTGAAGGATTTTAAGCTTGCTCTCAAATATTTTGTTAAATAGGCATATAATTTTAAAATTTTAGAAAATTTAAACTTACATTAAACAGAAATTAAACTTAAAATTTAAACAGCAGCCTTTGAAGCTTTAAGTCATCTTCTTTTACAGGCCTCCTGGATGTTTGCCAATGAGGCTCTAATGGCAGTGCTATAGCATCCAAAATGCTATTTTAAGTCATTGCTGTGCTGACCATTACATTTTTCAAGCACAAGAAGAGCTTCCTGAAAAATGATTGTGAATAAGTGGTTTTGTTCTTAATGAAACAATAACTTGCTTCTGCTTACATGACACCTTAATTTCTGCTTTGCTAGATTAGGGCAGTTGTTTCACCTTTCCCTGTTTTAAATGTGCAACAATGTCTAAGCTTTTACTATGCTGTAAATTCAAGAACACACCCTTGCATCCCAGCTAGCTTTTAGCAGCCATGGCATCATTCAGATCTCTATAATCAACAGTCCAGCGTATCTATGGCCGCCTTTCATACACTCCACCTCTGTTTTTCCATTTGACTTGATGAGTTTTCTCCTGCCCTCTTAATTCCAATGATATTTCCAATAAAGTTTAAATAAAAACAATTTTAAGGTTCAGTTCATTTCTAGTTTGGAATAAGAAGGTATGGAGCACTATCCTGTCTTCAATAGTTGCCAGCACCAAGTACTCCAAAAGTCACTGAAAAGGTGACAGAATATATAGCAGACCTATCTCAAAAGATGTACTTACTTGCTTCCCCTGGATTACCTAGACTTAGTCCTAGAAGCTGAAGCCAAAAGCACCTTTTCCCTGTACTACTATAATTCTGTGTAGTTTCCTACATAAGAATACATACACTTGTATACCTTTTTTCCCCTCTACGCCTCCACAGGCTCTTGTGGCAATGAGCTCCACATACAAAATCTTTCTCAATATTAGCCATCGCAATTTTACCCTTATTCCCAAATTATTTGAGGGTACATGAGGTCTAGATCCTGATCTAAACTAGGTTTATAATTTAAAGTACAAAAAAGTGAATGTTACCATAGCTTTAAGGCTCCTTATGAGTCATTGTCTCAATCAGAAGTCTGATGTACGTTTATCATTTAACTTCAGAGATTTATTCCTTGGTTTAAGTATTACTTAGTATTTCATTTTGAATTACTTCTAATCCCTGTAGATTATCTTTTGCCATTTAAAAAAAATACACCACCACAAAGGAATTCTGAGATGTTACACGACAGGCTCCAGCAACACAGTAGGCTTTAACATATTAGCCTTTTATTTTTTAAGACTCAAGTTTAAGTACCTTCTTAATTTACAAAATGGTGATTCTGGACTTACATCTGCCTATGCCAAAAACAAATTACCCTTTTGGTACATTTGGCAAGAGATTTGAAACTTTTAAACACATTAATTCACAACAGTAATAGCAGTTAAGTGAAAAATCCTTAGGAAGGCAAAGCTGACCAGGGTTAAGACACTCCATTGTACTTGGAGAATATATCTGTGACGTAAGAGAAAAGGAAAGCCACTGACCCTGACACTGACTCCACTTCCTACTAAACCCAAATGTTAGGAGCAAGCAAAACTAGTCTACAAGGACAACACAAAGGGCTTATGGTTCAGTAAGGACTGACTCTCTAGGAAAATAAAGAAGGAAAAATAGTACAAATGGAGGTCTTACCACAGTTTGACAAGAGAAGTTATCAGTGCACCAACTAGAGTTAATCACTCACACCATTCTTTTTCTTAGCTCCTTTTATTGCTTCTGCTCTTAAGACTCACCAACAGACAGCCTTGTTTTCCCGAGTATTTATCATTAATCAGGAATGGCTCTCAAGCAAAGAACAGCAAATGCTGAACCAAACTGAACAAACGGAAAAAGCACAGGACACAGGGCTGAAGCAAAAGAACTGTAAGACACCATTCCACACTTTGAAACAGAATGCATTAGTTCAAGCAGCATAACATTCATTTTTGTGAACATTATCAGGAAAGCAGCGGAACAAAGGTATGAAGCTTGTACTTAGGTATGTAAGCAGAGCAATATAGTAAAGCTACAATACAAACAGTTCACATCAAGAAAAGAACATACACTAGGAAATCTTAAAAACACAACTTGCATACACATAAGACATGCTAACCTGGGAAGTTTACAATTCACATCCAACAATTGCTTCTATTCCTTATAAATCTGGATGGTCCCGGTCTCAGCAGCTAAGCATCAATTATAACAGTCACTTCCAAGGACATATGGCATCCCCACAACACTTGGTCATACTAGTCAGACTCCACAAAACCCACTCTAGCAGGCCAAATGCTTCTCCTCTAGTCATTTCTTCCTACAGAAGTGGGCCTCTGGCCATGAACCCTTAAGACAGAGTAAACTCTTTCTTCTAACCCTTCCCAAGAAATTACACTGAAGGAAACAGACACACATTTCTAGAGACCTTTCTTGCAGGCAAAGTTTCAGAATCTCTATTGTGAGGTGCTCCAAAATGTAAACCTCAATTCAGGATTTTCAAGTACTCTATCTCACAGGGCTCTTCTTGAGCTTCCTCTTCAGCAGCTCTTTCTATTACTATTATCAATTACTTGATTAGATGAATTAACTTGATATTTCTTCAAGAAAACCAAGCTGCCAAGTCAACAGCAGCCACGCTGGCATTTTAAGTGTTCATTGCCATGTTTCAAACACAACTTTTATTTAGTTTTGATTTTCAGAAAAGCCAGAACTAAAGAGTCTTAATTTTCATGTTTCCTATTTGTGCAATCTTAATTCAACCCATCACATCAATACTCAAGAGAGAAAAACTGCTTATTTCACCAGAAAAAACTGCAAATCTCTTCAGACACAGCATTCCAAACCATTTCTTACCAGTTTGAGATTAAAAACCACCTTTGTTTACCACTTAAGAACAATCTCACAGAAACTAGTCACATTCACTGACACTACAATTAAATAGTATTTAGACATGGCTAGACCTTTTTTTCATGAAGAAAGGAGTCTACTTTTCCTGGCAATTAGTTTTGGTACATCTCTCTTGTGGTCACTTTAGGCAGATGGGACTACCAATGGTAGTTACTTCTTTCAACTCCTATTTTTGAAACAAAATGCACATCTTTCCAGCAACCTCATGATTTCTGAAGGGGCTTTTTTTCTAAACCTTGCTTCTTCATTAGAAGTAGACAATATAAATCAGTGGCACAAAACATGCAACTGATGAGCAAAAATAAAAAAAACCCCACAGTGTTTACCCATCATGCTTGAAGGATCCTGCACTGAAACAGATTCTGTACTGGAACAAAGCATTTTAATAGCTTATACCTTAGGTTAGAGTATGTAATTTAGGACATAAAATGTTACAGAACGTATTTGTTTCATATCATGTGATTTTTTTAATATTATAGTTACATTTAAGAATGGTGTCCAAGAAAGTTTCTAGCAGAAAAGGCATTAAGAAATTCTAGCATATAATTTATAGAAGCTCTACATATACATATTACAATTTACTACAGACACCCAAAACTTACCAGTGACCATTTCAGAACACAGACCTCACAGTGCCAAGTTGCCTGTGCCAAATTGTGCACCGCTACATGGCAATATCATTTGATGAATGCAATTCGTGTGATTCCAGTGATCACAGTAACAAAAGCATGGGAAGATTTGTCTGCATACAAAAAGGCTACAGACCTAATCCAGTAGACATCGACTTTCCTCTTAAGTCACAGATAGCAGGTCTATTGTTACCATAAAGTACTTCTCCTCCTGAGCTATCTGACAGCAACTTTCTAAAGAGTACCTGTAAATTCACTGACTCACGGGATTTTTAAAGCCAAACGAGAAGGATGGATGTTTGACATTTAGGGTAAATGTATGGATCTCACGCTGATCTGACCAGATCTTTAACCTAACATATTATGAAAACTCCATCATTTAACAAAAAGTTATCCCAATATTTTGGGGTTTGGGGTTTCTCCTTGTTGTTCTTGCAATATAAAAGTAAAGAGAACATTTTAGATGTTTATAAAATTTACATGTTACCGAAACATTAAGAATAGTTTAGTCTATCATGTGCAGAGGTTGGAATAGAAAAGATTTATTTTTTTAAATAAAATTTGAAAGGTTTCCTTAAGTGTCTCCCCAATCCAAAAGTATTAAGAGGGAGGATCACATGCTTAAACACTTAAATATCAGTAAATATCCAGAAGTCTTTTATTTGAAAATACCTATAAACACTTCATACAATTTCAAGGTTCTTTACAAAATTCTTTGGAGAACTGTTTGTGATGCTTTCAGAGAAAACACTTATCTCAGACTCACAGGAACTAAAAAACCCCACGTTCGAAATATTTTAAGTTTTTGGACAGTAAACATACATGTTAAAGATTACTAGACATTGGATTCTGATAGACAAATGTAAAAAATAAAGATAACCACAACTGTCTCCTATAACATGTTAGTATTCTTTTTTCCCCCTTCCACAGATCACAGTATTCTCTAGAAGCTGAAGATGCCTTCATGCAAATCATTACCTTCCATTTACATATTAATTTCCAATGAAATAATAAGACTACTCAATTACTTCACCATGTTCCAACACCAAGCAGGACTAAGAACCCAGATGCCCCAAGAGCAGTCAGACCTCACAAAGAGGCTGACCTGTGCTCTCATGATGAAATGAAAAATTTTCCATGCAGTGGTATTCCAGAGACTGTGTACTTCATTATTAGCATGGTACATCTCCACAGGAACACACAGATCACTAAGCTGCTTTGGTGCTCTGTTTTTCCATAAATCACTAAAAATATTTATGATTTTTGCCTTTTTTTAAAGCATCACTGTCTTAAAATCAGGTCAGAAGTTATATGAACATCAGACACCAAGTCCTTCAGGATCATCTTTTCTGCTCTTTCTTACAAGGCAGCCAGCAAAGCAGAGCACCAACCCACAACTATGCCTTTTAGCTACTGTTCCATGATTAAGAGGCTGTATTGCCAACAACTGCATATACTTGACTGACACAGATGCCTGACAGTGTTCCAAAAATTAAAATCCCTTTCCTCACAAAAAGGGAAAGAAAAGCAGAACCAGCATCACGAATGTTTCACAGCTTCCCTCCCTCCTCTCTCTCCAATCAACTACAGGCTCAGAAACTCCTCTTTTTCACAAGCAATTACAGAACTGGGAAACGTCTCGTACACTTGGAAAGAAAGAAAATAACATGGAGGCACATGCACATCCTACACCAATCCCTGAGCATTTATGAGTAATTTGACATTTCACCCAATTTGGGATATTAGGGCTACTAAAGAAACACTTGGCAGTGCAATATGCTGATCCATTCTTAACATAATAACCTCATTCAACAGATTAAAGAGGCACTTTTATACCTTGAATTCATTTGAGTGCTACACTAAATTATTTAACAAGTACTTAAAGAACATAGCCATTAACTCATGGTTCCTTTTATTTTATTTTCACTTGGTCTTATTTTGTAAGACTGCAAGAAATGAAACTGTAGGAGCAGCAATTGCTCATTTTCTCGCCAGCAGGTTTGGTTAGGGTTGTTTTATTTTAATAAAAGCCTCATATGTTCTTATGTGCGTATATACAGATAAACAGCATTCAGGATTTTATACCAAAGGATTTTAAAAAAATTAATCAAGATGTTTAGTAGACGTTTCAAGTTAAGGCCAGGTCAAGATTTTTCACTGAACAGCTTATAATATAAACCATAATGCTAAATATAAACTATTACTATAAAATCCTTGTCAGATTTTGGAACCGTTCAGAGTCTCAGAATCCTCTACTGCAAGTGACATCAAGGGACAATGACAATCCCATGCATAAGCTCACACACACACAACAATCATGAAACATCGGGTGTCATTCTGCTTCCCCTTACATGCCTTCCTATACAGCAGACATTGCAGCATGAACCCTCATGAAATCCAAAGGGAAAAAATAGCATTCCACGTCTGTCAGGCTCAATCTGGAAGTATGAATTAAAATGCTGTTTATAGTCCACAGACAGACATCCTCAGAAAAACATGGAATCTTTCATATGGTACAAAAACACATTATAATACTTCAACACACATACATCCAGTAAAATTACCAAGCTGAAAATAATATTCCAGGAAAACTACAGAAGTCTTTTACTTCTTTTTTCCTTTGCTTATCCCAGCTCACTGGCAACATATGCCAAACAAGTCACTCATTATTCAGTCTCCGCCTGAGTTTTTGCTTGCTCTTCTTTAAAAAGAGAAGTATTTCAAAATTGCAGTCACAGTAGACATCAAAGCAATCATACATGAGTTACTGGGTTAATTTTTAATCGCAATTTTCCTTAATAGCTATAAAGGCACTAAACATACAGAAACACAAATTTACTATGGTTACATTATGACTTTTTGTTTTCCACAATTTCTTATATTTAAGCTATGACTGTCATTCATCATCACTCTGTCATCTATACACAGCTGTGATGGAATTGGGTGAAATGAAGGTTAGAGGAAGCTCAAAGGGCATTTAAGTTTCCTCTCATTTTGACAGAGATTTCAACCCTCCACATTGCAAAGAGTTCAAAGTTACTGGGAAAACCTTAAAGATATTTCTATAATTTACATTTGCTTACAAAGATTTAAAGGAAAATACCACTTCTAAACGAAGCACAAGCAACTCTCAACATATACTAAATTCAGAAACTTCAAACTTTATACAATTAAAAGGATTACTGACTAAATATCTAAACACCAAAGAAGATTAACACTCAGTTACCAGTAACTAGGACTGTTATTGCCCCACAACACAGAAGATTACAAATAAAAGACCAATAACGTCTGCAAAAAGAATGTGTAATTTCCATTTGATTTGCATCTTTTGATACAACAGGAAGAAATGAAACAAATGTTAATATTGAGGATACAGAAATAAGCACACAGTAACAGCAGTGCGTGCTGAAATTATGTTACTTGTGTAACTCATTATTAGAGCCACACTGCAATACAGTAGTAAAAAAACCCAACACCCTATTATTAAATACATTAAGACACTAAGACTATTGTTGAATGTGGATCTACATTTTCAGCAGCTTTCAGCACTGTCCCTAATACTTAGCACAGTGCTTTGACACTGTTGCTTAAACAGCTGCTGGAGAAGTTCAAATCTCTAAATTACACACCAAAAAACCAGAGCCCCAAAAACTTCCTGCTGATATCCGTGCTAATTAAAACAAACAAGACAAACAAACAAGAAAAAGACAAGACATACAAACAGAAGGCTGGAAAAATACTTAAATCACATAGAAGCTCAAACAATTTGCCTGGGCAAGTCATTTAACACACTTAAGCAGAAGGTTTTAAAACACTCCACAACCAACTTCCAGCTGGTATCCAATCTATACCTTACTAGAAATACTGCCTACATTTTTTAACAGACTATGGTCGCATTCATCTAGTAGTAAGTTCAGTAACCTCCAACTACCTTACTTCCTGCACTGTTCTTCTGAAGTACTTTCAGAATTCTGTAGCCATTTCAGTTTGTACCTCCAGCAAGGAAGGCTAACTATAACAAGTAACGAGTACTTTGTTTAGGTGGCCATTCTCTGTTGAACACAGAAAAGTTACTTTACTGTTCTGGACCATCACTAACTCTGACCTGCAAGAAGAAACAAACTGGGACAAGAACTTCAAGCCTGAATGCCTACAGTTCTTAAATCTATGTCCTAATTGTCAAAGGTACTGAATATATGAAGCCTCACCAACACTCAAAATAGTGTAATAAACCATTAAACATGAAGGACTAACATTTAACAAAACCTACATAACACACAGTAAAGTAGAAAAAAACTTCAGGAGTCATTTCTGGCACACAATAGTGCCCAAATAATTTGAAGGAAACAATCACAAATTGCTCAGAGAAAAATGGTGAACAAGTTCACTGTGACTTTTCTACTATACCAAAACACTTGTTAAAGACCTTCCTTTGCAAGTGCAAAACATTTCATTAAATTGAACAAATTCCCTTTAAAAAGCTTAATATTGTGTTTGAACCATGATGGTTACCATTCTTCTTCTCTGCATAGCATCCGAGTCAGAAGTCCTCATTTAGCACTAGCAAGTCATTTAGTCCAGAAGGTAACCAATAATAATAAAAAAACCTAAAATATACTAGGCTCTACCATTTGCATGTATGGGGTCATCACAATCCCTACCTGCCAAACATTTATAACCTCTAAATCTCTCTCTCTAAGGAAAGTTGATCCAGCTTCAGTAGAAGATGGAGATTTTTTGCATAAAACTGCAACCACAAACCAAATCCTGCTTCCAAGACTGACAATGCACAATATGTGTTTGGAGGCTTGTACAAAATGAGCTGATAAGGATTTCTACACCACTCGCTGTAGCACAATTACTATCTTTGTTAGCAAATTCCAAATGCAGAACAAGAGTTAAAGTGTTCCCAGATATTAAAAGCCAAAAGGATGATCAGGTGCTCCAATCTGATACCATAATTATGCTCATCATGCAGTTCCTAACTCTGAATGCTTTAAAACAGACTTAAATAAATAAAGTATCTCCAGTCTCTCAAGAGCTCTTTCCATCTTAGCTTTAGGCTATGGTTTCCTGTACAACCATGCTGAGAATAAACTAGTTCCTTATTTACAGTGATCATTACCATGAAATAATTTACTGAATAATTTTACCCTTAGTCCCTCTCAGCATTCTATTGAAGAATGCTTTTGCCTAATAGCACTGTCTTTGGTGGTCTAAGGGCAGTAAATGAAAGATATAGGTCCATTTTTAAAAGAAGTTTGCAGCCATTTGTTAAAGCATAATACCTATTACACACAGTACATTTTAGTCTCATAAATTAATCAAGAGAACAGCAAAAGAACCAGTGCATTTAATCAATGAGAACAAAGACACACTATTCTTTTCTAGTCATTTTTATGTTTCACCTGCATCAAACTGCAAGCCCATATCAGAAATTATTCTCAAAAAGGTAATACCGAAAATACACTTGCTATTGTCACAGTGATATTCAGGTGTGCATAACTTCTTGTTTAAAAGCCTATATTAGCAATACTACTGCTTACAATTTGATCTACTTCCTACGCTGTTAGAGACAGGTCTGAAAAGGCTTATTTACTTTATTACCCTCTGTAAACTGAACATGTTATAGAGGGTCTTTTTGTGGCATAGGTGTGGTAACCATACACATTTTTACTTATGCTTAAGCAAGATATGTTAACATATACGTGTTGCTAGGTTGGACTGCACTTTTTTTGTTTGCCTGGGGTTTTTCTGAGGGGTGGTGTTAGTTTAATTATTTTCCCCTCCTAACTTTGCCAGCTTGCCACAGACAGTTATAGTCGTTACTCTGTTGCACATTATTGAGATCACAGTAACTTGTACATGCTGAAACACTTCACTGCCAATCCATTTGTCAGTGTGTTTAATTTCCAGATTAGCCTGTAAGGAATGCAAATCGTGAGACAGTAACAAAGACTGGTTTTCCACATTAACTATTTTAAAACCTTGTTTGTTTGTTTTGACATACACATAGATGATTTAGTACTTATGCGCTGCTCCAAAGAGCAGCCAAAGCTGTAGTGTTAAAGAACATTTTCTGGAAATCATGTTATCAGTTGGAGAGATTAATTTCTCAGCATCTGCCTTATCTTAAGCGCTAAATTACTGCTTTTATAACCCTCTGGTATCTTCTGGTTCTTCCTGTCTTGAAAGATAACTCAATACAAAGCACTGTAGTAATCTTTAGTTCAAAGCATATCATGGCATGCAGAAAATGCATCTGTAAATGACATCAGGAAAAGGTCCATCAAAACAGGTATTGCCACATACAGCTGGTCAGCAGACATACAAAGTACAGACCCTAAATTCCTCATTGTTCTTTACTTAGAGCAGAGAGCTAACAAAGTCAATTCCACCAAAAATAAGTATTTTATTTCATGAAATGAAATGAGAAACTGGACTTGTCAGCATGACAACAGCAAGCACATTTTCTTCACCAAAGTGCTCTCTTTTACTCATTTGACTTGCCATTACTGCAGTTAACAATTTTCTCAAGTTCCATAAAAGCTAAACTGAAGATATGAACAGACTTTTTTTAACAGTCAATGTCTTAGAACTCAAATCACGCAGTTTCCAAAATGGTGACAAGACTGAATCGGGTTTAAAATCTACAAAACAAATAATAACAACACTGCCCCTAGGATGCAACTAAAGAAAAACCCCACCATAGATACATGCTAATCCACCATAAATAAATCCTTTGTCATAAAGTATCTTTTCCCTTTCTCAGCAAATGCACAGCAGCAAAATTTCAACAAATAAAAAAGCCCATAGAATCTCTAAAACCGCTTACAAAATCAAAGTATGCAAAACAGTTACTGCATCAAAAATACAACTGAAACTTCCGGTTCTACTTTAATATGTTCATTCACTACTACTTACTAAAATCTTAAAGAAGTATTCAATTACATCTGTAAAAGTCTCATTTGTATCTGATCAGTCTTCCCACTGCACAGTTGCACACATGATGAAAATTAATCCAGTTTCCTGACTCTGCTCTTGCTTTACAACCTAGTACTAGTTACTACTACTAGAGATTCTCAAAGGCTGCTCACAGGTCATTCAATTCTCTCTTCCAGCCTCTCCACAGACTTAGTAACAAGCTAAAACATGTCTTACACAGAAAACATTTCTAAAGAGATCTTTTAATAAAAATTCCTCTTAAAAAAATTGAAGACTGTCAGATAATAAAGAATACTTTTAATGTGTTTAGCATTGCCTTTTTCTCCTTTTTTCTTTTGCTTTGCTGTTGGATGGAAGGCACGAACAGATGAATGCAACTTACACCAACCTAAAGAATGCAAACAACTCTACAGGAAATGCTGTCAAGGACAGGCAGGCAGTTATTAGTTCTCCTATCCTTCATTCACAAAATCTGCTTTTGAGTAATGGTAAACAACATTTCAGATTAAGTTATTTTTAAATTCACTTGCAGCAGCCTTTATAAATGCTGTAAAATACATTGACATTTTAAGTTTTCACTCAACAGATAAGAATAATCTAAGTCTCTACAAAATCTTACTGCAAGCATGTATAACATAGTAAAGTGTTGTCTACAAAGACATAAAACTGATTTTCAACAGTAAGTATAAATATACAGAAAAAAATTCACTGTGATATAAACATGCATTTTTCCATGCTTAAGTTTCAAAAGCATAAAAATAAAAACAATCCTCTTCTACAGTTCTAGAGATGAAATACTGAGTTCAAAAGGCCATGTCTAAAACTGACAGGATTTAATGACTGACCTGAATAAATCAAGGTAACTCTTGCAAATCCAAGAAACTACGTAAGATTCATGCACTACAATGAGTCCACACTATGCTTCAAGTTAAGAGGGGAAAAAAAAAAAGAAAAAATATATTTAACAACCAAAAACCTAGCCTGCATTTTTGTAGACTGAAAAATTAAGAGATGACCAACCTACTGACATACAAAACGTTATGGCATACCTAACAGGCTGAAAAAAGACTAAAACCAAAGAACTACTGGTGTTTGGTGGTTTTCTTGGGGTTTTGGGTTTTTTGCTTGGTGGCTTGTTTTGGCATTGTTTTTTCTTTAAATACAGAAACTACAAGAGTATTATTTGCATCCTCTCTTTAGTAAATAAAAGTTTGCAAATTAATTTTCCATACAGCATTCTGCTAAGCAGTTCATTTTTAATATATCTTCTTTCTAATCTTCATTATGACTTGAAATAAAAGTCATTCACACTGGGGAAATAGAGGTTATGGTTCTGAAAGCAGATACACTCCACACTGTCTGTATTTAAAAGGCCATGCCCTGATAACAGCCATTGAAAGAGCTGCAAATGGTGTTCTAAAAACTGAACAGACTAAAGACTTAAAGATACTGGTGCGTCCTTAAACACAATTATATACAGGTTTAAGAAAAGCTGGGAGTTAATCTATACAAGGTATTACAGGGGTCAGATGTTTTTCAAAGGTACACTAAATGGAATTTTACAGCTTCTTTGCTGGCCCAATTATGTCATCACTCACTTCTTTCTGCTACCTTTTCCCTTGCCAGGTTTAGAGTCACTTGGGATGTATTGATAGAAATCTTCAGTGATAGATGTGTGTGTGCAGATGAGACAGAGAGAAACGGGGATTTTAAACACACGTACTTCCAATATACCCACTTCTTAACTGTTTATGTACTCTTACGGGAGGTAAAGGGTAGTGTGTTGTAAAATAGGGTATAATCTAACAAAGAGGCAAAAGACCCTCTCATTACAGATATCCAATGGCCAGAGAAACAAAATAATGTATCTTGCGCTACCTTTAGTGAGTAGTGAAATCTAAGCTCTAGATCAAAATTCCAGTCAAGATGACAATATAAGGAACTTATCCTGAGATACCCTGGAAGCGGAAACAGCAGCAATCTCATGAGGTTTTTAATGTTACATACAGATATACAGAGAGAAGTGCTGCTGCAAATTGTCTGATTGTACACAAAAGTGACCTGGCCACTACTGTAATGCAAAAAAACACACATTTATTTTTGGTCTCCATTTAACAGAGTCATATCCTGCTCTGTGTAAAGAATCTAAATGATTTTCCAACTGCACTTAAACAAAAGTGTAGTCTACCTGGAGATGACAGATTGAACAAAGACACAACGTGCATGGGAGAAGAAAGGATATGATCTTTGGCTAGCCAAATAAGAGAGGAAGAAGGTATTTCTGGCTATTGTTACACAGAGGGATTTAAACATTCTGGAAAAACTACCAATTACGACAAACTGCTAACATATGCTCTTAAAATCAGGGTGCAGACACATGCTAGATATCCTTTCCCAAAACACTGAGTATCAATGAGCCTACAATTGCCTTGCTCAGCTGTGATCCTCTGAAAGCTAAGGGGGTTTTTTTGGTTGGTAAAAAAAAACCAAAAAACTAAAGCAAAAAACAACCACCACACAACAACAAAAACAAATCACACCACCAAAGACAAATGGGACTCATGAACAAAAGGATTAAAGTCTTGGTTTAGAAAGTTCAAATGGAAGAAAACCAAAAAACGTTTCTGAGAAAACTGACTGCTAGTAGCACAACAGTGACACTGTCAGCTTTAACACCTCAATCTGTCTTCTACCACCTTCATGAACTTATTGACTGAAAAAAAACATAATCAGAATGAAACTGTTGGAACTTGTCTTCTAGCACTCCTGGAAGACAAGCTGCTACTCATTATAGGTCTCTGGTATCTTAGACAGACGTGATGAAAGAAACTAAGGCAGTCAACACCTTATGATCAACATAATCAGAGGCTGCTGATAGAGTTAGGATCTTCAATATTAAGAAAATAATCCAGCCTTTCTCAGCAACCTGTTTTATTAATATTTTTTTTCAAATAAAGTCTGGCCACTGATAATACTCCTGATTTAAGTTATGGCATCAAGAACACATTTAAGAAGTACTTCACCTCCCATTGCTATGGAATTTTTCCTACCTTGTGTTTAGTGCCTTATTTTGTCTCCTCACCCAAGGCTTGGCTTTTGTAATGTTCCTTTCTGTCTTCCCCCATATTCCCAAGGCTGCTTACTTATCTCAAAAGTTACTTCTCCCATTATTGTAGCTTCTTAGACAAGAAGTTCTCTGAGAGAAGCACCAGTCTTCCTGCCCACTTGCAAACCCATATCAGAAGAGGCCCTCAATACATTGAGGACTTTCCACACGTAATTAATATCAAGAAATCACACTTCAAAAACCTATGTCTGGATCACTTCAGTCTGCAAATGCAATGGCCTTTCACAACTGATACAACTTCTCTGCATACACTGTCAAAGAAATGGGAATATTCACATGTACGTACTATGAAGACCAGTCTGTGATCATTTACTCAAAAAGGTGAAGATGGGAGAACATGCATAGTTTAAACAGGTGAAGGTGGGAGAAAATGTGCTGTTTTCTTACTCTGACTGCACAGAATCAGTATACTAGATTCAAAGGCTCACCACCGTTCCACAGGCCTGAGCCGTTCTCACCACGGATTAATGCTTTGAAGGAAAACCATCAAGACCAAGAGTGCCCCAAGTTCAATTTACAGAGCCACAACAGTGTTGCTGAGCCTCCTTTTTCCCCACCATACTCATTTGACTAAAGCATCTCTCAACTGTCAGAGAAGGCTTTACATACACCACAGACTCGCAATTGACTTACTAAAGTCAATACTTTGAAAAGAGAACCTAGGCAGGATGAACTCTAGGTTTATGAAAAACAAAAAAATCTACCTAAGAATAAACATTAATTATTTCAGTATAATAAATAATCTAAACTACAATCACCACTAGCATACACACATTCCACAGTATTCTTTTGTCTTCCTCTGTACAATGGGAATATACACACTGTCACAGATTGTTAAACACAATTTACCCACGCAGTAGTTTCAAAGTATAATCAATACAACCCACCCCCTCAAGAGAAGAACAGGTTCTTTAATATAATACCTACATGTGCTGGGACCTGAGAAACAATATTTCTAATGAGACAGAAATATCACTCTGCTTCATTTCACAGAATGGCTGTAACAAGACATCCAAGTTAGTGCAAATCAAACTATCAGTCTATCTTTTAATGAAGTTACAGGCAGTCTTACCTCTCATCCTCACCATCTACAAGAGGCGTTGTCAATGGCAGCACCTTCAGCGGAAAGAGGGATGCAGACGATGGCACGTTGCTGCTACCGCCATCTGAAACAGCTGATGCTCCAACACCACTCTCGACACTGGCAGCTTGAGGTAAACCCACCAAGGAAGGTTCTGTAGCACGTCTGCCGTCTTCAATTTGGCTTACAATGGACTGAGCTAGTGATTGTGCGGGGAACTGGGAAGAGCTTAGTGGCATCTGCTGTGGCACACTCTGTGCCACTGGCATACCTATACTTGTTGATATCAAGGGAGGCTGACTAACACTTTGAGCCAAATTGCCATTCTGCACGGCGGAAGCCTGTGCTATATTCTGTGGCTGTCCCAAACCTACAGAAGCAGAAGGTATGCCAGGAGGGACAGCTGAACCAGCTTGACTTGCTGCAGGAACAGTACTAGCAGAGGGTATAGGGCTAACCGCAGACAGCTGCTGGCCAGCCATCCCTTGGACTACAGATTCCACTCCTTGTGCCTGCGGCTGTACGGGTAACAAGGTGTTTTGCTGAGCAATGACCATTTGCTGAGGAAGGCCTGAAGCACTAGCTTGTAATCCCTGCTGCATTATTCCTGTCTGCACAGGCTGCACTACTTGGGAAGATGGAGGAGCAGCTGTTGATGGCATAACTGGAGGTGGAATTTGGTTTGCAGCAGACGGTGGTTGCACCACAGCAGCTACGCTTCCCTGCTGCCCAACATTCAGCATCTGACCACTGGCAGCTACACCTGGTATTGCTGTTGGAGCATGTGCAACAGGCTGAGCTGGGGCAGCAGCTGGATGTGCTTGCACTGAAGGCTGCATGCCCTGTGCCTGGGCAACAGGAACCGGTTGCCCAGCTCCTACTCCAGTAGAACTTGGCTGCATGGCAGGGGCTGGAGTTTGAAGGATCTGTTGATGTTGAATGTAGTCCGGCATAGCCCCCGTGACAGAGTTTTGGTTCACCGACTTAACGTGACCCGCGGCCATCTGCGTAGGAACTGGCTGTTGCTGCTGTTGCTGCTGTTGTCCGTACTGCAACTGCTGCTGCTGCACCACTGGCAAAGTCTGCGCCGGCTGCGAATACGGCAGCTGCTGTTGAGCCATACTCTGAATGGCAGGTTGCTGGTGGCCCAGGGATGGGGATACACCTAGTATATTAACTGGGGCTGGCTGAACCCCAGTAACAGTGGTTAGACTGGCCTGTGCAGGGGGTTGGACCCCTGGCTTCTGCTGTGGATAATTTACTTCTTGAGAATGCAGCTGGACTTGTGCAAGCTGTGATTGAGAAACACTCTGTGGTATACTAGATGCTGGAATTGCTGGAGGAGCAGCACTGCTAAAATCCATCTGCTGTGGACCCACACCTTGAAAAGCTTGCTGCTGTACCACAGTAGGTGCTCCCATTTCTCCACTTCCCACACTTTCTGTATAGTGACTCAGTGTGCTTACATTGCTGCTAACAGAACTCCCACTGGTGCTCTCCCTTTCAGAAGTCACTTCAAGCGGGTTTTGTTTTATCGTCTCTACTGCTTTGTTTACTGCTACTCCTTCTGAAACTGCAACAGTGTTTTCTTTATCATAGAATTCAGTGCATGTCCATCTACCTTTTTTGAAAGGTTCAGAACTAGAATCTAATTTTACAACCCTAAACCTTGATGTGCCAGATGCAGGCTGCTGCTGGCTTGATCCCACTGCCATTCCTGCAGTTGGATTAGTAACATTGTTAATGACACTAGAGGAAGCACTCGTACCATTGCCAACACCACTCAAGATATTCACATTAGCATTGCTGCTAGTTCCAGACAAAGCATTTACATTACCAGTACTCGTGATGTTGCTTAAATTTATAGTACCAAGCACATTGCTTGCCACACTAGAACTACCACCACCCATATTATTTAAGGTACTAGTTCCAGTAGCAGGACTTACACCTAAATTGCCAGGAGTACTTGTAGTGCGCATATTAGACACAGCAGATGCCGGGGAACCAGTGGATGATGCAGCAGAAACTGGTGCAGTTGATATAACGTTTTCAGAGCTTCCAGTTGTTGATAGTTTTCTAAATGATGGACTGGGCGGTGGTCCTCCAGAAATTGGGGCACTACCCACCCCAGGATGCGATGGATGATGGTGTCCATGATGGTGGTGGTGAAGATGGTGGTGGTGATGAACGTGATGGGGGTGAACACTTCCATTGATCACAACACTCTGCTGTGGGTGATGAGGAAGAGGAGCATGCTGCTGAGGAAGATGAGGCTGGTTTGGAGAAACAGCCCCAGGAGTCTCTGCTTCTTGGAAGTTATTTAGAGTCTCTTCAGAGGAGCTCCTCTCAGGTTCTCCCAAGTCAGTGGCCCTGGATAAAGACACATCCAAGATCTCTGAAGACGACAGGTCTTCAGTATGAGACTCGTCCAGGTCATCGTAGCTTTCTGTATCCTCAGCTATGCTGTTATTAGAGCTCATACTAGCTGATATTTGAGCAGGGGTCACACTGGTAATTTGGAAGCCACTTTTCTTTTTCATTTGAGCTCCAGTCTGTGCAAGAGGCTGTGGCTGGAGCTGAGATTGCGAGAGGAGGTTCAGGCTTTGTGGAGGAGGGGGTGTCGGCTGTGGACCCGCTGATGAAGCTGCTGCAGGAGATGGAGGCGGCGGCTGGACCAGCAAAGGCGGCTGATAATCCTCGGCGGAGAGGGCAGCGCTCCCCACGCCGGTACCTGGTGCAGTGGGAGCGGTAACGCAGCTGCTGCCGCTGCTACTGCTGCTGCCCCTTCTAGGAAACATCGCCGGGTGCGCCATCTTCCTAGCACTAATGTCTGCGGCTGAGTCAGGCTGGTGCATTGTATCGGGTGTATTTTAAGAGTGCAATCCCCCGGTATGGAGAGAGACAGACACACACACACACACATACACACACACTCCGTTAGCTTGGCGCTCGGGGCAGGGCAGAGACACCACCACGCACAACCCCCCC
>VWZF01005682.1:901568-1034647 GCA_013396755.1 Sclerurus mexicanus | reverse complement strand
TGTGTGTGTGTGGAGGAGCTGCTCATGAAAGCTCGAGGGGCACCGCTCCCAAAAATAAAAATCTAAAACTGTGCTGTTCTGAAGTATTTTCAAGTTGCTAAGCGGGATTGAGGTGAAACCTGCCGACCTTGCCTTGCTGTTTCGCGCTCGGAGCCAGGCAGCGAAGCTCGGCGCGCCCGCCGCTGTGGGGCTGCTCCCATCCCATCCCATCCCATCCCAAATGGAGCTTCTCCTCTTCGTGGAGCAACAGCCATCGGATCTCTGGAGATGCTCGATGCACACGTATGTGCCGGGAGGTTCTCCTTTGTGTCTCTTGGCTCGCAGAGAACTGCCCGGCAGGTATCTCACGGCCGCGAGAGCCTGACGGGCCTGCACCATCATCATCGCTCCAACCCTCTCCGGGCGCGCTTTCAGAGCGGGATAGGTTGGATGTCCCGTGTTCCTACAGAGATGGGGGACAGGGTCACCCCTTCTCCAGCAGCCTGGTGGTCGGGTATGCGCTGTACCTGGGGAGCTGCTCGTTTTCCCACCTCCTGGCAACATGGCCTTGTCTCCAAACAGGCGTCCATGAGCTGGTGGAGGTGTCTCAAACCATTGCTTTGAAATTGCCGTGGGTTGCGAGCAGTGATAAAGTGTTCGCAAGGCTTGATGGGCTCAGGCTAATGCTAGTGAAGCCTGCCAGCTAGGACACTCAGCAGGGCACCGGGGAGAAACAGGGCTTGGCTTTTGCTGCAGTGAATGTTTAAGCACGTAAATAAGAGTAGTAGAGCTTTAACGAGAAAAAAGGTGTGAGAGTCCAAGGTATTATATCATATAGCTGAGTCATTAGAGAGTTCTTGTGGGAGATGTAAATGCTAGTCCCTTCAGGCGGAGAGGAGATTTGAGTTTCCCATGTTTAGTGTGTGGCATTTATTCACCGAGGATCTAACAAGCTGCTTTTCTTGCTCCATTTTGTGAAAAGGGTGAGGATTCAAGGTCACACACACACTGTGAGCTTTTGCTGCCTGTTCCTGAATTTCACCCTTCCGTCTTGCCTTTCCCTCTTAACCTGGCTTATCTGGCTCTCAGTTGGTCTGGGGATAGGGGTGGCTTTTGCGAAAACCCTGCCTTTTGCAGCCTGATTCGTTTTATCAGGAATGCAGATATTCAGCACAAGTCTTGAGGTACCTGAAAGGTAGGCTCGCGACCCTGGCTCCTTCCATGGCTGTACTGCCTTTGTACAGACACTGCAGAACAATTGGCACATAGTTAAATAAGATTCTGCCTTTTCTGAGTGCAAGACAATATTATTTTTTAAAAACTGATAATCAGATAGAAGACCATACTTGAAGATCGTATTGCCTGAATGTGAGCTCCCTACAGGAAAGAGCCTTTGTGTAACCCTCACAGATTTCAGGACAGCATCACAAAGGTGCCCACAATCTGTCTACATCTTGATCCTTGGTGCAACGCAGGTCTTAGATTGTCTTTAATGAGATACTCAGATGTGTAAACATTTTTGAGATGAGAGTTTGGTATTGCAAGCCAGCTTTCACTGTAGATTCTTGTTCTGTCTGTTTATAACTTTCCCAGAACAATGTCCTTGAGGAATTAAGTCTTCTATGATGAGTTGCAGCTCAAAGATGATTTTTTGAATGTTTGAACAAAGTCCAACCACTTTTAAAACACATGGACTATGAATACAGATGAGTCGGTTTCTAGCCTTAAAAATGTGTGCAAAAGCAACTCAAAAAGGGTTGAACTGTAAAGCTTGTATGCACCTAATCAACACCAGCAAGCGTGAAAAAGAATTAAAATAGTAGTATTGGTTAAATGTTTGCTTTGCCAATAGTAACTAAATTAATTTTGTAGAGTTGGTAGTCTTTCAGACTGCTTCTTAGTAGAGCACGTGAAACAGTATATTTTTTCAACTGGGTCCATGTAGTTCTCTTCTTATACAAGAGAAACTGAAGAAAAAAATGAAATTTAGGTAATAGTGTTAACTTCCTTGGTCACTGAACAGTTAACAATCCAAATGCTGTAAATAGGATCATTTTCATGTTACACCCTTTTTCTTTGCTTATCTGTTTTCAAGTATGTGCTTCTCTTTCATTTTTTGTGAGCCTTCGTCTAAGCATGAAAATGAGATTCTCAGATTAATGGTTTTCTTTTTTTTCATCGCCATGAAGGTTTATGAAATTAAAATTAAACCACTGAAATTTATAATTATTATGGATCGTGTTCTTTAGTT
Source organism: Sclerurus mexicanus (assembly GCA_013396755.1). Lineage (NCBI taxonomy): Eukaryota > Metazoa > Chordata > Aves > Passeriformes > Furnariidae > Sclerurus > Sclerurus mexicanus. Next base: position 1,032,417 of record VWZF01005682.1, on the reverse strand, counting down.
GTTCAAAGTGAGAAAAGAAATTTTATCATACACCTGATTTACCAAATACTTAAAAAGTCAGATACCAGACAACTGACCACATGTGGACAGTAGGTGAAACTACCCAATAGTTATTCCAAACAGCTCTACCTGCTATTTTTTAATGAACTGTATTGATCAGCCAGCTGGAAACAGAGGTTCTTGTGTCATCACTGCGTGGATTCAGCACCTTGTTGACCATGGTCACTGCTCATGACTACAGGGCAGACAGTCCTGCAATTCCATCATTGCCTCAGCTGGAGACTGGAGACTGTCGCAGGGTGGCAAAGGTAGAGGAATCCCTTTGGATTGCATCTCCTACATACATGCTTCCCAGATGAGCAAGCACAGATGAGCTTGATGCAGTCCTTGCTGTCAGGCAGGGAGAGTGAGTGTCTGGAATAACTCTTATTTCAACTTTAAAATCTTATGATTTGGGCTAGTGCAAGAGAACAAGGTCTTCGCAGTGTAAATATTTAGAGATCTGTCTCCCATATGTCTTCAGACAGGAAACAACAAGCCTTATTACCACCACAGATTCTCCAGGGATACCAAAAAAAAAGCAGTATTTTAATATTCTTTGTTTGGCCTCTTTACTATTTGACACAGTTGTATGCATTCATATATGCAGTAGTTTACGTCTTTGTACAGAGTAATTATAAAGCCAACAAACAGGAATACTATGGGGTTTTTCTTCAAGACAGTGAGAATCATGACAAATCAGGCTGATATGTGCTTTAAATCCTGTGTGACTGCTTCATAAATAATTTTTTTAAAACTTTAATGAAAAGATTTTTTTTCCTATGAAGCTGCCATTGTTGGTTTAGACAGAAGGCTTTTCTGTGTTCATTAATATTGCTGACTGTAGTCTCTAAGTTGATTTGCAAAGACGTATGCAGTTTTTTCTTCCTTCTTAGAGAAGTACTTATAAGAAAATTCTCACCTTTCAGCTCTGAAAAAGTGGTAATTCTGCTTCTGCGTTTTCTTAGAAAGTTCAAGTCAAGTCTTGATCTTCCTTTCTTGTTTTGTTTTTAGTTGGCTGCTTGGTTGAGTTGATTGAGTTTACTGATTCCAAAACGCCTACTGAGACATTTTTCATCCCTTATTTTAATTCTTATTAAATAATGTTGAACATTTGGGAAAGGGGAGTTTTCTTACAAGTTTTTATTAAATAAATCCTTGCAGAAATCAACAAATCTAGCGATCTTTAAAAGAAACCCAGCTCTCATTGGACTATTCAGGTCTACTCCAATGCCAACATACTCAAAATCCTATTTTTCTAGATCATCTGAAAAAGTTGCTTTAAAACATTCACTTCACCTGCACTTGGGGAATGTGGCCACGTAGGTAGTCTTTTTTTTTAAAGGGGATTGCATTCAAATTCAGTTTTTATAATAGACTTCTAGAAGCTTTATCATCACTTTATAGACTATAGGTGTGTAGACTCTGTGCAGGACTGTATGGACTGTATTGCAGGGTGAGAGTGAAAAGTAAGCCCTCCACCAGCCCATGACTAATGAATTACCAGCCAAAAGACCACCGTGATTTTTTCACTGTTATCATCTTGCTCTCCTTTACTTCTCCATTTGCACCTGCATTTGTAGTCAACTGATGAACTGGCATCTTACAGACACGCCAAGTTCTGGAAAGTATTTCTTGGATACCTCAGTCTACAGCTGTAATGAATACAGCACCATTGGAGTGTGATATCATTTATTTAATTAAGTGTTTGTAGAGTACAGGTCTTAGATTGTTAACTATTTGATCTTTGATTAGTCAGCCAAATGTTATATATAATTAAGCTGAAGATTAAATAAAATAGATGATCAAATCAATGGAAAATGGTCCAGCAGTTTAATAGACCCTTCTTTTTTTTTCCTCTCTGGAAAATCAATGAGCAAAGTAGCAAGTCAACCATTTTTTAGATTAGTTTTAATTTTTCTGAATTAATCATAAACATTTGCATAGAACTGTTTAATAATGTTGGAAGTGTGAGCTCTTAGCTTGTAGTTCTCAGCTGCAAAGATTGTGTGGAGTTGTTTTCTTTTTACTGATCCTAACCCTGATAGAGGAAAGCATTTAGGAAAATGCTTTGTTTAAGAATGTACTTTGTGTTCCCTGACCACACTGGGAATTCTGTGATGTCTAAAAGTTATGCAATTTATGTGTGAGTTTCTTTAATGATCAGGGGTGGATGTGTCGCTTGTGATACAGCAAAAATCTTTAAAATCTTGGGCTAGGAATAAACAATTTTATTTTTTTTCCCCTGAAGAGACAGGCTTCTTCAATGCTGAATTCTTTGGAAAAGTAGAATGTGTACGTACTTAGTATTTAACAAGCTACACAATTTTTGTCATGTTTTCACACAGTAACTGGAGGCAGGTAGGATGTCCTAAGTGTGAAGGGTACAGAGAAATTCTTCTTGAACTAATTGTTTGAATCCCGTGTATCTAATTTTCATGTCCCTTTTGGCTGTCAACACTATTTCTGCCCATCTAAAACATATTCTGTGGAAGCAAGTATTTGTTTGCAGAAATCCAGAATTTTCTATTGAACAGTACTTGAGCAAACGTCAACTTTGTTTTTCATATGCATTAGTTGTAGTGTAACTGAACTGCTTACTGAAAGCAAGCACCAACTGGCCATGAGCATAGCAGAAGTAAACACAATTTTTATGAATAATCACTTAGTATGTTCCCCCATAACTCCAATAACAGAAAAATCATCTATACTATATTATTTCTCTGCTAAAGAACATACAAACTCATTCACAATAACAGTAAACGTAATTCTTCCATTGCTGCGTAGGGTTTGTTTCCCTACTTCATGATTTTCCAGGCATCTTCTCTTTGATTATCTCTGCAGTTTCAATAGTATATATAACACTTCTGGTTCTGCACGTGTACACTGACAAGCCCTGGAAAGTCACATTAAAAATGTCCTTGTGGCAAAATTCAGTGGGAAACAGGTTTAGGATTTCCAGCTCAAGCACGAGAAAAAAATTTGCCTTTATCACTTTCAGTAGAACAAAAGATGTGCAAAGTCCTGACAGTTCAAACACATAGTCAGAGGCTTAACTTTAGTCATGTGAATAGTCCCTTTGACTATTAACTTTTGGTCACTAAGCCCCTTAAAACTTAACATTAAATGTGTAAATATTTGTAGGCTCAGAAGACAAAAAGATAAGGTATGTGCTAAGGTGTGGCCTTATGGAGGTTTAGGATTATGTTGACCTTTCGTTGGTAACACTGTTGAGTCCTTATCAAGAAGAAAGCTACTCCATATGCTGCCAATTTATTTTTGAAAGATGCTGACATTTTTCTAATAGAAGCTTTGTGTCTTAGCTTAAAAGCCAGCCCTGCAATATTTCACTGCTTGAGGATCAAGCTACATTACCTCATTTTCAGTTTTACCTGTTATTAAGACATTTTAACTATTACTAAGAAACTAGAAAATTGCCTATTTTAAATAGGGCATCCAACAAAAATGCGTGCTTCTATTGATTAGAAAGTGCTTTATTTCTGCTCAGTCTTAATACCTTTATTAGTAGTTTCAGCATGGAAGCACTGATGAGAGTTTTAAACCCATTGGGGTTACTTGCCACATCTCACTGCCAAATGAATTCCTAGATAATACATGAGGAAAGGCAGAAATAGTGTCAAAACACACCTCAGGCTGTGCTGATGACAAAGCCTGTCCTATTTGAATAAGGGGCAGTATGCCAGTGTGTCTGTCCTGTGAGAAAAAATATGGCAACACCATAAGTGAGGGAATTGCTTTCTGAAGCAAACACCCCCTGCCCAGTGTCTCCCAGTTGTCTCTTTTAAACCATCTGTGGGAAGCAAAAGACAAATCATGGTCAACACATATGCTAATTTGAGCTCAGAAACATGCGGAACACTTGCTCTCAAATTGACAGGTGCCTCCTCAACAGCTAGAGAGGATGGTCAAAGGGGAATCCTTAGTGAGAGGACTTCTGGCAACTCCCTATTGCCATGAGCTGCAGGAGATGGTACTTTTTTACTTGGTGCATAGAGGAGGAAGTTAATAGGATACAAATGAAATTCATAGACATGAAGATGAGAGGTAGTGTGTAAACCAGACAGGTCCAGGAAATAACATGCAGATTTAGTATTTCAAGAAGTGTATTTGCTTAGTTCCCACACTTAGTAAATACAAAATTAGATCTGATTTTGAAATACAAAATGGATGCCAAGTAACATTTTTAATGTTTGGTGACATTTGTAAAGATGGTGTTGCTGGTATACCCTATGAATTGTTAATAACTTAAGGAGATTGTGGCACAAGAATTGTATTGGAGAACAGGAAATAGAACAAAAGTGATGCTGTAAAAAGTTGGATTTTCACTCATAAGATGTGTTTGTTTTGTGAATGTCCACAGGCTGAGGCATTAAATCACAAGATAATAATCTGTGACTATTTAAAGGAGGGGGGTGATATTTCAGACCCAGATTCCGCTCACCCCCAATGAGGTACCTGAATTAGAAGCGTTGCTGTAACATTGCTCATTGAGAGCAGGAACTTTCACCTACAACCTCTGTGTCCTCTGGAGCTGTCTCCGTTGACTGCTAGGAGAGCCCAGGGTAATTAGATATCTAGCGTGTGTCTGTCAGTAGGGACATAGAGTAAGGTGAGAGGTGTGTGAGCCCATGGCATAAAAACAAAGAATATTTAGACTGAACATCAGAACAAACAGTTTGGAAGGTATGTTGGAGATTAACAGTGAAATACAGCCCATGAGAAAGTGGTAGAAAATCAACTACAGTGACACTCAAATTTAGCCAGGATAGATTACTAAAGAATTGCCTGTACAGAGTAATCCTATGCCGATCAAGAGAGGGCTCAACTAATCTGTAAGATTATTCTTACTATTAATATATACAATCCTCTCATCTGGCAAAGGAGAATAATCAATAATTGAAGGCTCTTACCTGATACTAGGATTAAAGTGACAGATGATTATCCAGTGCAGGAAAGAATGTGATTTTATTCTTCAACATTATGCCAGGCAATAAAATCACATACTTTATATAGATAAATATATGCATGTGTATAAACATAGGCATACATGTGTAAATATTTATATCTGTGGTTTTATATGTGAAAATATACATTGCTTTATATATATAATCTTAATATAATTTTCCTAACTGAAGCTTGGTGGTGCTCTCATTGTCTGCTAATTGACACTTCTGCATCCTCCTGCTGTCAGATACTGTCAGCCAAGGGTGTTCTGAGCCTGGTTCAGCCTGGCCTGAGCATCTGAGGTCTCCTTCCCATGTTTCTTGTCTTCATTCCCATGAAACTGGACAGCTCACTACAGTCCACGTAAACATGGCCTCCCAAACATAATACTGGCGAGGAGATGAAAACAGACTTGTGGATTCAGGCCTGGCCTTATGTTGCTGGTGTTGCCTGCTCTTCTCTACTCTGGTGTCCACTGCATTTGGAGGCAGTGATGCTTCCTGTTGATTTTAAAAGAGTTTAAGAACACCAAATCTGTATTGTGCAAGTTTCTTCATTGTTCAGCTTCTACCGCCTATTCTAACATAACCATAACCTATCATTTAAACTATATACCATGTTTCTTAGCATACTTAAATGCATTTGTTGAGGTGCTGATTCTGGCTTTTTTTCTTCATTTGTCTTCTATCCTACTTTTCACTTCTCCCTTTCTGTAACTCTTTCTCCTTTCTGATGCTTAGAGTATTTTCTTTCTCTGCAAAACTTCCCCTTTGCTTCAATCAGTTCTAGCATAGCTATATGTAGCTTTCAAAATACAGCTTCCAGGCTTCCAGTTAGACCAGCTTCTTCTCGGATAGGGTCACAGAGAGGTTATGCTGCTTCTCAGCTAATCCTCTGAGGCCTAGAAACAGGTTTTTCAAGCAGAATAAATAACTCTGCTGAGCCATTACACTCATTGCAAAGTGTTAAATAGCTGATTTCAGTGTTTTTGTAGACAATGATGAGTGAATACTGCATTTTGTTTCTTTTTTTAGCCTGCTTTCCTAAGGAAACAAAGCTTACACAACTGTTCTGCCTGGCTGTCTGTCTGCTCGTCTGTCAGCCCCTCTTCAATAACTCTGAACCTGTTCATTGATTTCAGAGTGGAATAGACATCACAAAGGTATGCTGGCACTGAAGTTCATGCACTTCTACAGCTTAGGAAAGGATGAAGTCCTAATGCATGGCTCCCATGGGACAACAGGCAACCGCGTGGCCATTCGGGGCGGCAGTGGCCACGGCACCACAGTCCAGCCTTCAGGGTCTGGCCAGCCACCACGTGGCACTCTCTGGGGGCAAAAAGAGCTTGCAGAGGGGATGTTTTGGTGAGGAGGAAAATGTTGATGAATTGGGAAGGATGGAGGCCTGCTCTGTATGGGGGACAAAAGTCTATAGGCAACTAAGTTTTGTTCTTGCTGTTGTTCAGGGAACAAGTGCATTTATGACAAAGAAGACAGCATGCAAAAAGAGTTTCCTTCACAGGACTCTCTCTCCACTCTCTCACTTCATAGACTCATGGTGCATGTGCATCCATTTTTCAGTTGGTTGGCTCAGTCTTGGATTTGGGTCACTAGGTGCCACTGAAATACAAACAGATGTTACTAATATTGCAGCGGGAATGTTAGACTTCATTCTTTCGTACCCAAGAGATGGAGCCTACAGCTTGCAGTTTTCAGAGTCCTCCTGGGCATTCAAGTTTCCAGCTCCTCAGAGTCTTAATCTTCGTTTCAGCATTGCTACAATTTTCAGCTGTTTATCCTTGCAGAAGGCTGTTCTTCAGATATCCAGTATGCAGATACTCAGTATTTGTCCTGTGTCTCTCTTTGTGCTGTGGAAGATGAGATTTTGCAGCTGCTGGTTAGCAGACTTCATACTCTAAGATTACATCTTCATGCTTTGGCCATGGAGGCTGTGGTCTGAATTCTCAGTTGTCACTACTGATAGCAAATAAGGTAAATCATCTCATATGTTAAGCAATACAGGTGCACATAATTACAGTGTCTTAAAAAAACAATCAAGGTGTCAGCTACTACAAGCTAGAGAAAAAAATCTGAACAGCTAAATGAATGCTTGTGAGATGATGGGTTATTATATTAACTATTGGATCAGACCAACTCAGGTAGGGAGTGTAGGGGTGAGAAGGGACAGGTCGAATCTCACTGAGGTGAGATAATGCCTTGTCCACATGCCAGTCCCTGCACGTCCTAGGACAGCCCCAGAGCAGTTGTGAGCCAAAGGCATCCCGGGAGCATGTCCACACACACCCCCTGGAACCTCTAACCCAGCCTCTGAATGGCTCACGCAGTGGGAGCACCACCGCTCAGTCCACCACAGAGCCCCAGAGTGGCCAGTGGGCTGGAAGTCTCACCTGGGAGGGGTGGCCACAGGGCGCCAGAGCACATAAAAACAGCAACGCGTGCCTTCATCTTTGCTGAAAATTGGCCTGTTTTTACAAGGGGTATAATCACACTGCAATATCAATGGGCAATAGAGAACCTTGAATTCACCATGCCATTTTGAGAGTTCAGCTTACAAGCGCAATAAGTATCAAAAATGGTTTTATAAATTTGTCTAATGCTTTGTATGTTGATATTAAATAAGCAATGAATATATGAAGTGCTGGACCTCACCAAATCAAAATGCTGAGCCATGAGTGAAAGCGAGTAAAATCACTGGCCAGTCTGCTGGACTACCCCAGTAGGATTTTTACTGAACAGATTGATTTCATGAACTCTCCCCCCACATCCTGATTACATCTTGCCTGCAATTTTGAGACTCACAGGGTGGGAAACAATTACTTATATAGAGTTTCTATATTGACTGAACTCCTGTTATTGTTATGGAAATAGATGGTTCCATTACATGATTCCTCATTTACTTTCCTCTTTTTCATCTCCTTTTTCTCCCTCTGTCCACTAGGTCAAGATCCCACCTTTGCCACTACAGGAAGAAGAGAACCTAATTCGATATGGTCCTAGTGGTTGTCTCAACCCAGAGGGTGTTGTGAGACACTGGATTATTATATTAATTATTGGATCAGATGAACTCAGGTTGATGGGGAAGTGCAGGAAAGGATAGGTCAAGTCTCACGGAAGTGAGATAATGCCTCATCCCACATGCCAGTAACTGTGAGTGTCCTGGGACAGGCCTGGAGCATCTGTCAGCCAAAGGCATCCCGGGAGCACAACCTGGAATCCCCACACACACCCCCTGGAACCCCCAACCCAGCCTCTGAATGGCTCACACTGTGGGAGCACTGCCCTCACCCCACCCTGAAGCCTCAGAGTGGCCAGTGGACTGGAAGTCCTGCCTAGGAGGGTTGCCCACAAGGCAATAAAAACAGCAAGATGTGCTCTCCATCTTCACTAAAACCCTATCAACTGGCCATCTGGAAGCTGGACTTGCACAGGACTCTCTGGTGGTAGATACATAATTTTCTCTTTTTCTCTCTCTCTTTACTTTTTCTTCTTCTCTTAATCTCTGTTCATAATATTTTGGGTAATTTGGGACTGAATGGGTTGGATTTTGCTAAATTGTGTGGATTAGGATGTGCTAAGTCAATGCTTTGTGGAATGCTTTGTTTTGGTTGAATATTACCCTTTAAACTTTTGCCAAGATGTCTTATTTTTTAAGGTTTACCAGTAAAAGTACCCTCTGAGAAAACCTATGCAGCATTTCTTCTTTGTGCTCTCTCTTAAGGTGTTAAAAGAACCAAAGGCTCTTTTAATATATCTGGAAGGTGGATATTTTTGCAGCCTTGTATATTTTTAAAGTAAAACCCTTTGGTGAGCTTATAGCTTGAGACTTGGGGTCTTACAATGCTAAAAGAATTACCCATGTATCTGGCATCTAGGGTTGAGAGTTGCTGTATCATATCTGAAATGGGTGGCTGATGGGAGTGAATTCTCAATAAGGTGTCATCAGCTAAACAAATCATTCTGCCAGCAACAGATTTAATGAGGCCTATTTCCTGGGGGCTCACACTTCATACTTGGATTCTCCATTGTCTGATATGGTAGTGACCTTGATCCAAGATTTCTATGTGGATGGGGCATTCTTAAACCCTTTCCTTTTGAGTTTCTCTGCCCATGGCTGTACTGAATCGAACGGTCCTAGGGAACACGTCTAGCCACTTGAATTCAATACTCTGTATTGTCAAATTGTCCAAATGGTGCTTGGCAAGGTGCTGACCTGTGCCTGTAGCAGTTTCCCAAATGGTTCCTGAACCACAGGAACAGTGTGGGAGTGAGCTTTGGCCAAGGCCATTTAGAGCAGGTGGTTTGCATTTGGCCACCCTGTTTTGGAGAGCAAGAGCTTTTAGTAGTACATGGCATGGACTGTTCACTGCCTGCTGCCCTTAATAGCAGAAAATGGTCCTGGAAAAGTTATTGTAGGAGTGTAGACATAGTTCTTGCTACCTATAGGAACTGCACCTTTTCCTCTGGACTACCGATACAGTAATAGAGCTTTTATCCATTAGCTAACTGCCTATTTATACAGACCCATAGAAAATAAGCATGTTAGAAATCCCTGCTCTGCTGTCAGCTTTGGCTGGAAGTGGCTGAGAGCTTCAAAGTTACTAGTAGGTTATGGACAGTGGTGAGAAGGGGAATTCATAGACATGCAAATGTACACATGCATTTGTGCATGTACATGTGTTCGCATAAAGGCTGCAATCACAGATCTTTCTTAAGGAAATCAGGCTAGAAATATGGTAGACAAACAAACTGGTCAAATATGTTGGAGCACACTCTGTAACCTCTCTTGGTGGTTTTGATGGTGTAGTAAGTAAGTGAAAAAGTAGGGTAAGCTGTGACCTGGGAACCTGGCCCTTTGGAGCTCTGTGTTGGTCAGGCCACAGCAATTACTTCAATTGAACTGAATTTTATGCAGAAAAAGGCCACTGAGAACTAATGCATGCTATTTGAACACATTTGATTACATTGCATAGCAAGCAATCTACGGCTGTGACTGCTCAGAAATGTGCATGAGCTGCCGTTATACCAGCTTGGGGTCTCTCCTCAGTGTAGTAATCCGAAGCTCAACACAGATAGCAGAAGCCATTTGAGTGGTGGGGTATATTCTTGGTTGGTGAGCTTGCCCTGAGCTAGTGCATATATTAGCATATGCAAGGTGGCTCGTACAAGGTTGGATGAAGGACATTGCAGTATGTCAGAATGGCCTACCCAGACAGTACCAGCACTTGGCACAGTCTAAAGCTTGTCTGCTGTTGCAGTTCATTTCCATCCTGAAGTACCCTCCTGCCCTTTGAAGTTGCAAAGAAAACCTTGAAAATATGATCTGTGCTAAACTTGGATAGCAAATCCTCCTGAGTCTGCAAGCAACTGAACCAAAGGTTGCAAGCAGCAAGAAAATAGCTTGCACTTTCTGTAGCATGAAATCTTCAAGAGGAGGGTTTAAGAGGTCAACGTTAGCAGGTTACATCTAGACTCTTCAGTAGATATAGTTTACATTCACAGCCTGAACCTGCTGCTCATGCTTCCCTTGATATACTATCCCTCCCTTCATACTGCTACCTCAGTGCTTGAATGTGGAATTGTTGATACACTATCAGCTGGGGGTGGTTTATTTATCCTGCACAAGGAAAAGAAAAAACATGTGCACGTTGTTTTTATACCCACATTCTGAGGAATTTCCAAACAATCTGCACTGAAAAAGAAAATTTTCCTCATGGATTTCCACACGGACTCAGAAAAATCCAGGTTCTTCATGATTTAGGTGGTGATTATGAATTTTTTTCTCTCTTATCAGCCATCAACAGAAGATCAAAGTGGCAGCCTTAAAGACAGCGTTGCATAGCTAGCAAGGGTACAAGACATTACAGGCTGTCAAGATGGTATTGTTCAGGGCTGTCAAGATTAAAGACAATTTATGCATTCTAAGCGAGGCTAAAATCAAGGCCTCTCAACTGCTGAAGAACCTAAACATTATAGTAGTCTAGCTGCTAGAAATATCTCATTGACTGAATGTTAATGCATTTGTGGGCTTTTCAGGAGTGTGCATTGAGGGCAACAGAAAATGGAATGGAGTTTAATCTGGAAGGAGACAAGAAAATTATGTCTTTCTCTGTTAGAATCAAAGCCAAGGAGAATTTGGACACTTTCCATTACTTAGAACTGACTAAGCCTCTCTTTTGAATTTAGTGTAGTGTCTATTGCAGAGATGCCAGCAAAGCTATCCATCAAATGCTGGGAGTGAAAAAACACAGGTGCTCTCCTGACCCAGCTATTTATAGGAAAGCTTCCAATTGCATGTGATACAAATGCTCTGGTTGTGTTTTTACTTTTCAGAGCTCTAAATCCAGCTCTTCGGCTGAAAACACAGCTCAAAAATGATAATTGGCTTTCAGTTGTAGCTGTTTAGCAAACTTGAAAAAACCAGGATTTAAATTTAGCTACAGGAGACTAGGAAAGGAGAAGTAAATTGGGGAATCTTTGTCGAAAACATACTAATTTGAGAAAAAGGTTTAAGGCCACCAAAGAATTTGCATGATATATTAGTAAAAATATAATAATATTTTATCAAAACCTGTACATCCAGCCATATGCATATTTAGGATGCAGAAAGTGCTGTGGCTTCTAGCTACAGACCAGGTTTTGTATTGACACATATTTCAGTAAACTTCCCATAAATTTTCTATTTGTTCTCCTGATTTCCTCAGGGAATCCCAGGTAGACTATTTTTTCTAAGATGATCAATGTTGCCATGTGTTTCTGAAAGTTCTCTTAATTTGTTAATTCTTAAGGCTAAGAAGTATAGTAAGTATGAGAAACATCTGGGATTAAATCAGAACCATTTGCAGCCTACTGAAGGCATCATTTAGACCTTTGCATAATGATATGAACATGTTGCTTCTTTTCTCAACATGACTGCTATTGTCTCTTTCCATCATAATTGTTTCATTATATTCTTAACCACTTTTTAAAATAATTCCCATCAGATTGCAAAGCCAGCAACAAATAAAGCAGTTTCAGATTTTTACCTCTGTCAGGAATCTTCCAGCAGTTCTGTTTAAACTGATGTGCAAACACATTGACCTACTTTGGCAGAGATCTCCACGAGAGTCTTACAGGTCTTAGAGTCTCTCTGCTCTGTTGTTAGTTCTTTCTACATGGTTTAAGCACGTGATTTGTTAGAAAGTCACATGATCAGCTGCTAAATTTCTGGTGGACAAAAAAGGTGCATATTTATAAAATAAATAAATTTTAAAAATCCAAACCCAGCCCCTATTAGGAATTCTGCTTGTTCAAAGGCAGCTGACTCTATGCAGACTACCTGCTCATCTGAGAAGTTACTGGAAAAGACAGCATAAACAAAGGGTGTGGACAACAAATTCCAGGATATTCAGTTTTGCAGGAATACCAGAAATCTTATAGCCTTGGCTGATCAAAAGAAATATGAAGAATTTAAATGGAAAGAGTGTAGATTTAGATTAGGTATTAGGAAGAGAGTCTTTATTGTGAGGATGGTAAGGCACTGGCACAAGGTTGCCCACAAAAGTTGTGGATGCCACGCCCCTGGCAGTGTTCAAGGCCAGGCTGGATGGGGCTTTGAGCCACCTGCTCTAGTGGAAGATGTCCCTGCCTGAGGCAGGGAGGTTGGAACGTGACGATCTTTAAGGTCCCTTCTAACCTAAACCAGTCTATGATTCTGTGAAATCACGTCCAAGCAGTACTCCATTCTGTCGTGTGCAAAACCCCATCTTTCATAAAGGCACTTGAATATCTTCAGGGAGCTAATAAGGTGACTATAACTATACCTGACTTTTGGTTGCAACATGCCACAACCAGCATTTAATCCTGTGCCTCTGGTTTCCAGTGTGCCCAGTATCTAGAAACGTTACTGTAGGGAAGCAATGATGACTGGTATCCTACTCATGAAAGGCTTTTTTTACAGAGCAGAAGTGCCCCTGCCAGCGGGATGTTCAGGAGCACTGCCCTGGCACTGTTCCTATAAATAATGTGCTGTGACCATTTTACTCCTCTTGTGGAGCAGCATGGTAGAAAGTGAAAGCCCTACATCTAATGTATTATTTTGTTAACCTACTTTCCAAAGGATTTGACATATCTGTGAGTGCATATTTCTCTCAGCTTTTTACCCAAACCCCAGCAATTATATATGTTTCTGAACAATATGGGATTTTTAGTGTATTGAATAAAAAGATAGAGGTCTCAAACACCTTTAGTTTGTACAGGTTTGGTGGAGTAGAGAAGAAACATTGTAGTGTAACTTTTATTCCTGATATGACATGAGGATGGAGATAAAAGAGGAGAGAAGCTATATTGCATAAAAGCCATATAGTCATAGTTCTCCTGAATTTCACAGACACACAGCTGCAGGGAGCCAGGCTCTCATAGTCCTGCTGCAGACCAGCTTGCCATCGTGCACGGCAGCAGCTGTGGGGGGAGGTTCTCTAGGAATCACTAATACAACAGCACATGTGATGATGATTTTATAATACTGACGTAAGGTAGGTGGGGAGGTGACACACCAAGCCCCACACCTACCATAACATCATAAAGTTTCCGTGAAAAGTGAGCTATAGTCACTCACAAACCCAGAGGCTGTCAAAATGCTCTATATGTAATTCTCTGTGTGATAAGCAATGTGTACATTGCTATGACACTATTAAAAGTTCCCCGTACAAGTCATGCCATCTGGGAAGGGCAGTCTCATTCTGAAGCAGGAAGGTAAGTCCAGCACTGGCTGTACATCCCACATCCAGATCATTTTTAAAATACACTGAAATGCTCACAAAAACTGTGCAATGTTGTCCCTTAGTACCTTTGTAAAAGAAAGAGTTCTGTGAACCTTAAGGTTCATTGGCACACAGTGAAACCCTGATACTGTGGGGTGCAATAGCAATGCAGGAAGATTGTGGTACCAAACAGAATATCTAAGAAACCAGCTGCTCACCAATTCTGGCCTGGACTGCTATGGTTAACATTATGCTTCAAAGAAAGTTTAAGTGACAGTTTGGGCATAGGCAGCTGTTGGTTCAAATTCCTGGGTGGTTTTTTGTTTGGGGTTTTTTTAATGTTTTGCTTCCATAGCAATGTTTCCAATTCATAATCAAAGGTGAAAACCTTTCCTTAGCAATAGCACAACTGCTTTTATTTAGAGTGTGTCCAAAGCATCTGAAACAGATGTGAGTGAATCTGATGGGGTGTGGCACAATTTTTTTCCTCTGATGGAACCAAGCCAAACAAAGATGTATTTTCAGGCAGAGCCTGTGGGTACCTTCAAGCCCTGAACAGCTCATCAATCCCAAAATCTGTCTCCTGTCAGAAAAGTCGGTGTAAGAGCTGGTCTTGTTTTATGCTGGGAGAGGTGCACAGAACTCTTCTGTCTGGTTTATATAGTGTGTCTCTGTGAGGGACAAGCAGTATAATGACATCTCCTAGCTCTGAGAAATATATACCATCACACTGTGTGTTCACAGTGTTCACGATGAATTACTTGAAATACATAGAACAAGAAATGCAGGATTTGAAAAAAAAGAAAACAAAAAACAACTAATATTGGTTTCTTGGATTGTTGAAATGGCACAAGATAAGCTTATCAAATGAAAGCCTAGCTCAAATGAAATCAGTAGGAGTTTTGTTTGGACTTTCAAAAAAATGATAACTTCACAGTAAACTAGTTTATAGGTTTCACTTGGTAGGGACTACAAAGTGAAACTATATACCTGTACAGTAGACAGGGATTTGCCAACTATTTTGGGTTGAGATTAGAAAGAAATAAAATTTGCTCTGTTCCTTTCTTTCAGTCTTCTAATTAATATCTCCTTAGTTCTACACTGTCTTGCTGCAAAGAGCAGACATTGAATTGGGATTGTGTGTGTTGACAGTCCCGGCTTGAGCCTTCCCACGGGTTGGCTGAGATTTAACAATACATTTTTTCCCATGGTGTTTTCTGTCACATATTTTTTTAAACAAACACTATTCTGCCAGCTATAGAGGACACAAAGAAAAGATGTGCTGTAACACAGCAAACAAAAGGCAATTTCAGGTTTAGGATTTGCAAGATTATATAATTATACTGGCAACTCTCCTTTTCTGTAATCTTCTTATAAAATGTATATTCTATTTATTAAACATGCTATTTGAAGGAACAAAGGCAATTAAGGGACATTTGGTTAAAAAGAATGACTCAGTTTACCTTTGGCCACAGAAACATAAGTTATACTGACATTATACAGAGACACTGCCAACAGATCTGGACTTTGGCTTCAATCTAGAGGAAATGACACCTGAAAATGAGCCCAGCTGAGCATCTACTTGCTGCCACATTAGCTGTGAAAACTCTAACGAACATGCAGAGCCGTATGATGTCACATGGCAAATATTTAGTGCCATCACACGTACTGTGGTTCTTCATGTTCAGGTAACTTATTTTTTCAGAAGAATAGCCTTATGGTGCAATTGCTATTGACACCATCGGTCTGAGCCTGTTCTCTTTGAAATCAATGATATAATTTCTGTTGTCTTGAACAGGAGCAGTATGGGGCCAGGAAGCCATCGAGCTAAAACACCACACACTGCTTTGAAAGTTAAAGAAGCGTTAAGGTCAGAATAATAACTTTCATTAAGTATGACAAAAATCAATACCATTTGCACTGTCCAGCTATTCAACTTGTTGTACATGCAGATTATCTGCATCTGGTTATCACACTTCATAATCCTGGCCTGGCACTGACTGAAAAAGTGCTTTACAAAACATACAGCCCAGGGCAGAAGGCTCCATAAAGTCAATGTTTTTACTGCTTTTCTTACTGATGTAACAACACTGTTGTCATGTGGATTTTTTTCTTTTTTTTTTTTTTTAAGAGAGGGGGAAAATAGATGATATAAGATGATAACTTAATGTAGCTTGCTGGTTGTCCACGGAGAGGCATAAACTTCATCCAGGATCTGGAATACAGCCAAGAAAACTGCTGAGAAGATGGACCTTTGTGTCACGTGGTGAAGGTCGTCATGAGACCCGTTGCAGACTTTCTGTGGACTCTGGCTTCATCTCTGTAGGCACCAGTGTCTCCCTGTATAGGAACCACTGCGTTAGACACCAGGAATCAGTACTGTCAGCTTGTCTAGTGGGAGAGGGGTGCTTGCAGTTAAAAACTGCAGACGAGGTGGGTGTTACAAAATAAAAAAGAGATGGGGCAGGGGACGGAGGAACCATCCTGAAAAAAGCACTTGGATTCCTGACACCCCAAAACCCTACCTGAAACAAACAAAAAACTCAAGAATAGGAACAGAGCTGAATCAAGTCCTACTCCAACAGGTCTCTCTATTGAGGTGGTAGCAGTGCATCACTTTCTACTGGTCCATTAGCTTGCACACTGCTCTGATCACTGATGGCATCAACATTTATTTCTGGATAGTGTGTATGCAGGGAGGAGAGAGGGGTGATTTTGCTTGCTGCAGCTTGGAGGAACACTCTGGGTCTTGACATTCCTGTACTGCAATCCATTACTTCCAGAAGAAATGTTGGACTTATTCACGAGCATTTGCTCTTGGGCTTGAAGGTTAAAGGTGGCTTTCGGGTCTCTTCCCCTTGGCCTGTTTCTTAAAAGGAAAGTGGTACAGTGCCTGCTGTAGACTAACCACATGTGCTGGACTAATGCAGCTGCCACTGGGTTGCAGAGGACAGACTGGCCAGGATGGAGCTGGCCCATCCAGCAGCAGCAGCCACCTGTGCAGCTCCGTTTCTGATTGCATGGCAGCAACCACAATCTCACCTTGTCTTTCTACCTGCAGTACCCCAGACCTGACCCCTGGGGCTGATGAGGAGAAGGTGAGGGCTTGCTAGGGATGCAGGCGTGAGAAGGTCAAGAAGCTCTGGGTATGGATTCAGAAGGAGGAAGGTGCATTGCAGAATGGGGATGAACAATCGCAAATCCCAGGTCCAGGTGTTGGCTTCTGAAGTCGGAGTTCTTCCTAGTCAGGAAGGTCAGCCACGCATACACAGTTTAAATTACAGTGACAGAAAACCTAGTGAAACACAAGTGATGAGAAAAGCCTGGTGGGATGAGGTAGGAAGGAAGTACAGTCTTAAACTTATTGGGCAAAGACTGAATGGCAGCTTCCCTGCTTGGTCCAGTGTAAGGGAAAAGGTGCAGTGCATACATCTGAACTCTCCTTCCAGAGGTCACATGGCGCACGCCTGTAGTCCCAGCTGCCGGGGAGGCTGAGCCCGACGGATCACTTGAGCCCAGGAGTTCTGGGCTGCACGGCGCTGTGCCAAGCGGGCGTCCAAGCTAAGGCCACCATCAATATGGTGACCCGCGGGGAGCCGCGGCACACCAGGTTGACTAAGGAGGGGTGAACCGGCCCAGGTCGGACACGGAGAAGGTCAAAGCTCCCGTGGCAGTCAGTAGCGGGATCGCGCCTGTGAATCAGCCCGAAAGAACTAGAACTGTAGATGTGACTGAGAAAGACCCAACGATCCGAATTAAGCTGATGCTGATTCCCAACGACAACAGTCTTGAAAAAACAAGGACTATTTAAGCGCAGGATATAGATATTACGTAAAGAAATGGTATGGAATAAGGGGTGGAGAATGTGGTGGTTTAGTTTTCTTGGTTTTGGTCTGGGCCTTCCCTAGTAACCAGGTTATAACTAAGGAAGTATTCCACACCATTCCTTCACGTAATCAGGGGTATATAAGATTGGGGAGTTGCCTCCCTCTCGCTCTCTTCCTTTCGTGTCCTTTGAAATTATTTATACAAGCTGAATGGCCATATTTTATTTCTATAATAATACTAGTATTCGTAACTGACTGCCGTAAAAACCAGAGTATAAAATAGTGTGGCACACTACTCAGGATTCCTCACAGCAATGAGTGTCCGTGCAAACTGGTTACATTTTTGTGTGCCAGGAGCCTGCTTGCTGTAGGAGGCATTAAGTTACAGTGAACATAATGAAATGTTATAATATATGAGCCTGGATAGATGGGTCATTTCCAATCAGACATCCCATCCGCAGCCGGATTCAGGCTGCTAACAGGCACTATGTCACGGGGCCTTTTTGCTCTCCTGAGCTTTTAGGTAAAGTAGCTTTTTAATTGCTTCTTCCCCAGGCACAGCAGAAATGTCATAGTGTGTATGTCTCTTAGCTGAATTAGGTTGGTACTTGGCCAACCTTGGTCACAGAATTTTATTGAAGAAATCTCATGCTGTTGGCTGCAGTAAGTGCTTCATGAGAGGGTGATCATTGCCGACATATATTAGATAATAGAGGAGTTATCGTTCAAAGGCTGTGCTCAATAAAGATGACTGAACAAGCATGGCTACAACATTGGCCTCAATATAAAAACTTAACTGTTGCAAGCTTCTCTTTTTCTACCTAGTGTCATAAAATATGAGACGTAATGTAACATTTATTTTACAGACCAGAAGAAAAATAGCTTAAATAGTACCTATTCATTATTAAAAAGACCTACTGCTTTTCATTCTTTATTCAAAAAACAAAGCAAAAACAACAAAACAAACAAAAAAATCCCAAACCAAAACTGTCTGTTATTCATTGGTCCCACCAGCATCATGTACTGTCTGACCATGCAGCACAGCTTGTCTCTGTCAGTTTGGTTCTAAGAGGACTTTCTTAGGAGATGGAAAATCCCTTTGCATCTCAATCTAGAGGAGTTCAAGCCCCCAGTGTCCACACCACAGGAAACAACACAGCTCCACAGGTGGTCCAGTCTTTGTTCTTGCTGAATATAAACCACTCTGCAACACAGATTTGTGAAAGCAAGATGGTAGAATTGGCTGAGGATGACTTTAAAGGCTTGGGAGTTAGGGACAGAGGATATTAGGACTCCTTTTTTGCTTTACCTGAAATTAAATGCAATGCTGTCCTGCGATCAAGGACCTGAACCTCAGGCTCACCTTTCCTATGCAAGTTCTTTGCCTACTGGTGCTATTAAGAACATACCTCCATGAGTTATGCCATTCCTCATGTAATCAGCAGAAACAGACTGTCTTCTGAAGGTCATTAGTTGCACTAGAGCCCAAATACTCAATGTTTTTTGGACCATATGTTCATTTAAGATAGAAGTAGTATTTATTGAATTACATCTCTCCTAAGTGTGGCTCATAAAAAGTGAACATTCAGTTCTGAATTTGAGGAAAGCAACAGCTTTGTAGCCTAAATAAAAATCAGAGTTTTAGCCATGATGTTGACCAGAGTATTTTCCATTAGCTCTGATACAAACCCAAAACTACTCAGTTAAGATGCAGTGATTTATAGTAGGGGTGATTTACACAGTTTTAACCAATACCTGTCTCCATCCCAGTAATCCACACTTCTGAGCAAATGTTACCGAACCACTGTTCTGCAGGAAGCTGAATATCCTCCCTTCCAGCTGAAGGTCCAGCCCGCTGCTCACTGCAGTCTCTAGGAAGTTTTCCATGGCTTCAGGATGCACCGGAGTTGGCTCAGAGTCTGTTCCTTTAAAGCAGCAAACTGGTTTAGCTAGCACAACCAGCGCTTTGCAGACAACTCAGCAATTATGGGATCATATAACTACAGTAAGAGGCTGAGCTGCAAATTACTGTAATTATGAATATTTCTGTTGCAAGGCAAATTTACAGCCAGATATGTCATGTCAAAATTATTTTATTTTGTGGGTAATTCTAATTTTGCAATACATTTCTAGAACTTCATTTTCCTGTTAAACAGCATTTTAATTTGAAGAGTCTATTACAGTGGTTATGGTGGATTATTGTTAGAATTCAGAGGCAGATTATGAAATGCAAACATGCTAAATCCTGATCCCAGACAGAATAGCACAGTTGGGAATGGTGATTAATATCTTCATAAGGGTATTGGACAGTGTCTCAGAAGAGGCTAAATTGCCTCCAGTTCTTCCCATGTATGCAGATAAGCCTCCCTCTCCAATAAAAAGGGAGAGTCAAGCATCTCCAGAGAGCTCAGCCTTTGGGGCTGTTCATCTCAGAAAACAGAAGTAACATGGGGTGAGACTGCTCCCAGTGTGTACCTGGCCTGAATGGCAAAAGCAAGGCAGTGGGTGTTTTTTATGACTTTGAGTAAGAAACTTTATCTCCCAGTGTCGTTTTTAACTTAGTTCTTCACCTATACAGTGAAAAATACCAAGAGGTTTTAGGAGAATATATTCACTGACATCATTTAGGTTCCCAGAAATTTTGGTAAGATGGTCTTGCTTATTATTAAGGCAACAATTTCCCAATCATTTGTTTGTCACAAACTAACCTCAGGTAATCTGCATCACTGCTATCACCTCTGACCTTAACTCCATTTTGAAAGCAGTACAGGCTGCAAAGTGGCAATTTCCACAGGTTTAAGTCTTGTGTAACATATCCAGGTTCCAGCCATGGGATCATTTTTTAAGTAGACTTCCCTATTTCCGAAACATCAGCCTCCTCAATGTGGCTTAAGGCCTCCAAAGCTTAGGGCACTGCCCAAATGTTACTCAAGGTGATGTGCAGCACAGCACAGCCTGTCTTCAGGGGATGGCATGAAGGAGTTCGTGGCCTTTCCCTGCCCTGCCCATGATTGACACTGGGCAAGTGCAGCAGCTTCTCCCAGCTCCGCACTCAGCACAAGGCTGTGACCCAGTGCCAGTGGAAAGAGCTGTGACCTCGGGCCGCCAAAAGCAGCAACGACCTGCTCACCTTTGTCTTTGTATCTAGTTACATTAGGCTCCTTCTCAGGAGGAAGCCAGAAAACACCCCCCTCTCTTGCCAGCTTGTTCATTACTGCTTAATGGGACAGGCTTGACCCTGTCCCCCGCAGCTGCCTCCCCTGTTGATTGCAGGGGGCTTGAGGCATGCATGGCATGCAGGGCCGGGCTGTGGGGCATGCTCTTGGCCAGTCCCAGGTGGAATCGATGACCTGAGCTGTTTTTTTTCAAGGAACAGCTGCAGGCTGGGGCCATAGCTGGGAGCTGGCTGCAGCAGTGTATTGTGTTCACAACTGCTGAGTTGTGTGCAAGGGGTGCTATGATCTTTTGGCCCCCTGACCTGGGGATAGAGGGTACTTTTGCCCTGTATCTCAGAAAGTTTTGGTCTCAGCAGTCATTACTGTGTTACTCAGGAGCTCCCAGGTCTAATCACCTGTCCCTGAGAAATAAAACCTTTGTCTCCTTTGTTGCAGAGATAGCTGATAAAGATTGGGGGTGGGGGTGAGGTGTGGATTGACTTCTGCTGCAGTCTGTTCTTCTGCTGCCCACAGTCTGGCAAAATCTCTCTTCTAAATTTTAGGTGCCCGCGGATAGATCCAGAGCATGAGAGTGAAGACTTAGACCAAGATAAGTAGCCATTTCATAGAGAAGCCTTGCTCACTCCCTTACTAGTTCACAGCTATTCCCTGAAGCTTGTGTTGTACTCCTGGATTATTTTCACATGCCTCATCTAGACTTTAAGGCTAGTGGTGAGGCACTGGCTCTGACCAAATGGTCTGCAGTGGGATTTTGTCTTGGTAAAGTGTTTGTCCCCAGGCCGATAGAAACGAAGCCTCTGTGTTAACAGGCTTTCCTGCTGATGGCTGTAGAGCAAATCTTCCCATCCAAAGGCATGACCTTACGTACAAACCATTGCACGCCACTGAACCCATCCTGTTTCTGAGGTGCAGCTGGCAGGATCCTGTCCCTGAGCCTTTATTTTAAAAAAAAATAAAAATTGAAAACAAACAGTCTTTTCATTCCCTAATGCAGAAACATCCAAGAAGCATCGCGGTGGAAATGCCCTGTGCTGGGTCTCTCTTGCCTATACGGTTTTCAGAGAGCTGTTTTGTTCTAACAGGAATATTGTGAGACCCTTGTGACTAGGCTTCTGGGGACAGAGGGCTCTAACAAGTGCAGCGGTGACTGGAAAGAAATGACTTTTCAGAGACTGAAAATGTCAGAGACTGAAAATGGAGAGCAGAGAGTAAAATGGTATAACAAAATACTGACATGTCCTTACCTTCTGCATTGTGTCACAGCCAAATTGCTGAGCATCAATGCTGTGTGTGGTGTGGCCTTGCAAACATCCCCTCCAATGAGGCTAATTCCCATCAGCTTGACGGCTGAGACCTGATAGTCCCCTTAGCGAGGTATCAATTATTTATTCTGTGCACTCCAAAAGTCAGTGGGTCTCTTTGATATGCAAGATTACTGTTAAATTAGCTGCTGAAGGGCTACTGCTGCTTTTCAAGCTCCGGCCTCAGCTAGAGACATTTCCACCTCATTGCTCCTTATCTCACTCATTTCCTCATTCAGCAAAAGGGATTTAAGTGATTACTGCTGGGACTGCTCCTTCCCACCTCCACACTGCCATTCACTGTCTCCCGCTTGTGCCAGTGACATTTTTTGTGAGGGAAAGCAGCAGATCAGGCCTTTGAAATGTTAGTTCTCTTCCATGGGAAGCTGTCAATGATTTCATCCAGGAGCTGGTTGTTCCAACATTTCCTTCTGATATTCTTTTGCATGGCAACTTTTCAGAGGTGTCCTTCTGCAGCCAAGGAGGTTCACTCAAACCAGCAGGCAGGGCACAGATCCTGCATAACTGTTGTCCTTCTTTCTCATATATGGCAAACTAGATTAAATTCCTCATTAAATTCACTAGCATTTTAACTTGAAATTGATGTAAATAGCCAATTTAAAATAAGCCCAAGAGGAGATATTTAAATATACACTGACTGGTCATTTATATTCTGTTACATTACATTAGGCTGGAAGATTCATGTGTTATTTAACTTGCCCAAGACTTCTCATTAAATAAAATTGTGATAGTTGTTATAATGCAGAATTTGTTCATGCTGGTTAATAGCCAAATATTTTAGTAAAGATAGAAAAAAATCATGTGTGATTTCTTGTGAAATAAACATTTAGTCTATTTCCTTTGAAAATGTGAGGTGAAAACCTATAGATTTTTCAAATTTTAGAAGTGTAAATGAGGAAATCTTGATTTTGTCTCAAGCCTCACATTTGCAGTGGACTACTCAGACTGGGGGGTAGCTATCATGGCAACTATTGTAGGTGTAAAAAAATTATTAATCTAAGGATGTGTCTACAACGGGGGTTTTGTTTGCATTGGGAGAGTGTTTCTGAAATACATCCCCCAGCCACCTCCACTTTCCATGCTAGGGTTCACATCACAGCGTAGTCTCAGTGGCACCAGCTGGAACTCTTGTTGATAAAACTCAATGGAAAAATGTGCCCTAGGGACACATCTGGTGCACTAATGGGATGAGGCTAGAATGAGACCAGTGTGTATCACGTAAACGTCAAGTTTTCAGCATCTGATCCTATTGCACTGAACCGCTTGCTTAATTGTACATGGCCTGAGTCAATGCAAATCACCAAAGCTCACCTTCCATTGTCAAGGTGTGGATACATCCTAGCTAAGTAACTTAGAAAACTCACTTCTTTGCAGTTCACGTTAGAGAACATGACTCCATCTCAGGCATGCACCTGTCTATAATCCTTTCAACCTACCTGCCAGTTAAGACCATGCCTGTGGAGCCAGCTCAACCTGCTTTTAAACTCCAAAAAGTGCTTTCAGAAAACAGATATCTCCAAGTAAGAATCTCTGCTCTGCAAAATGGAATTGCAGCTGGTGAGTCCTGTCCCTCTCGCATCCCGGGAATGCCCAGAAACCCGTTTCCTGGCATGTCATGGCGTGTTGGCACAAAAAGGAGCTAGGACTCAGAACTTGAGCCGAAGCACCTCCTAATGATGTCGTGTGTACTGCAAAGTAATTTCTGGAACCAAAGCTATGTAAATAGTGTCTTCTACTGACCTCTTAACTCCCAACCTTATAAATAACTCTTACTTCCACCTTCAGGATTTTTCTAAAGCCCTGCTGAGGCTTTTGGTCTGCCTATTTTTAGCTTTACATTTATTGACAAGGGTTTCCTCCTTCTCTCCTTATTCGAGCCACAACTTAGGAAACAAAAAGGTTATTTGGTTCCAAAATTGGACAGATCTGTACAATTTCTGAAGACAAAAAGAGAGGTCATGGTTTCTCTCCATCACAACTGGCATATACATCCTCTGCAAGTCACTGGGGAGCTCTGTGCTGTCTGCCTTCACAAACTTCCTGAGACCCAGGAACATGCTCTCTGATATCCAAATACAATCAATCATCTCTGTGGAAGCCAGCAATGAAGGCTGTCATGCACATAACTAGGAGTAGGATGGTAAGATGCAGTTTAGACCACTCCAGTCAAAAAATATTGTCACTAAATGCATAGGACAACTGCTAGATTTTAATAATACAGATAATTTTTCCCATTTCTAGACAGGCAGCATTGAATCACTAGCCTTGAACTGTGCACATGAACTAGATGTAAAATTGCTATTCGGGCAGATTTCTTGCCATGTGTTTGGATGTAGTGTGTGGTAGGCTGTGTGGGATCATGCCAATTTAGTGTATTTGAGAAGTGCAGACAAGCTTGTGAAGCCCATACCGTTTATGGAGATTAAAGGAAGACATAGAGTAAATAGATCCCATAAAATGTTTCTTTTTCTGATGTCCTGGTTTATTCCCATTAAGCAAAAAGAGGTAAAAACCCTAAAACCATGTGTATTTTTAGCTGCAGATTTTTATGCTTTACAGGGGTAGTCCTTTCTTTTGGGGCAATAATGCAGAAAAAAATGGAAAACAGTGATAGTGTCACTTTAAGGCATAAAAAGATAACAGTTGGACAAATATAATCATAAGAACATTTATGTTTCCTTGATGTTCTGCTTCAGGCACAAAATTTCAGACAAATCCAAGAGAGCTCAAATGACAGAAAAAGCTGCGAATTGCAACAAAAATTGATTTTTCAGAGGTACATGTCATAAGACTCGATTTTCAGAGATGTGCTTAAAGTGGGACACATGATTAAAGGACTTGCTGAATCAGACATTTTGTGTACAAAAGACCAGTTATGCAGCCAACGGGCTGTGCAAATAGACTGTGATTTCCTCATGAAGTTGTAACTACATACAGAGGAGCTGTGCATTCATTGCTGCTACAGCTTGTATGAACACTACCCAGGAAAACACAACACATAGTATGGCAGTAGCTCCAAAGATTTTCAACTGTGAATTGAATTTTAACTTCTACCCTGCCTCCACAGGTAAGATCTGCCTTGAAAAGCCAGTAGGTTAGATGTGGTCTGTGGTAGATTGATTCTTCAGGACTTGAAGTGACTGAGACACTTGATCTGCGGGAGTAATTCATAGTAACTATAGGTTGCCATCCAATCTTTGGACCAGCGAGAAGATGAGAGTGATAGCACAGTTTGTGTGTGAGTTTCAAGGCTGATTCTTGCCAACGGAGGAGTGCCAGGATGGCTTTTGTCCAAGACCATGGTGGAGAACGTGCTCCAGCCTCTCCCAGCCTCTGCTCTGTTTCTTTTCTCATCCCTGCCTTCTTATCCTGGTCTTCTAACCTTTCTGACCTTTCCTGTTTTCCAACCTGTGAGCTGTCTATCCTTCACCCAGCCTCTCCTCCCAGCCCTTGGTGCAGTCTGCAGCACCCCAGCTGGCAGAGCCAGTGACTTTACCTCAGTCACAGTCTTTGTTCCTCTTTCCCTTCCTCTCCTCACAAGGCTCCTGGTTCTCAGATACTTTTGCCATGACTTTCCATATTCGTGCCAGTGCTTGTTTCCTCTGCCTTTGAGGTGGGCACCGCCTTCTTCATGCAACCTGGGCACCAGGCAGTGGAATGCCAAAAGGCCAGGAGAGACAGCTGTCATGTCCTCCATTTGTGCACTGAGAGCCACCCTGGCCACCAGCAGCAAGCCATGGGGACAGTGAGAATTGACCTGTGGGCCTGGGTTGGATCCAGCCTGCAGGGATGATGGCTCTGCAGAAGTTCTGGTATGTGAGAGCTTGTGAAAGAGTGAAACATGCTTAAAGCAGGTGACACCCCAGAAGAATTTCACAACCACGGTCAGGCAAGATGAAGACCAAACCACTATCTCCCCCCACAAATGAGTCTGTGAGAATAAATTGATTAATAACTGCATTGCAGTGATGAGTGATGCCGAAGGGCAATTCAGAGGAAGAAGTTAGAAATTTAGTTGGTGGGAACAGGTTGTGTCCGTGTCCAGGATGTGTAAGTACTCCTTTACCATATATTCAATGAAGTCCAGAGGCCTCTTGCAAAGCTTCTAAACTAGAAATTTCATGATCTGCTTCCATACCTCTATTTTCCAGGTGTATCTCACTTTGCAGCCTAGCGTTCCTATAGCATAGTTCTGTCTGCATGCACAGCATTGTCTATGTTCAAAGCAGCACCTCCCACCACACCCACAAATGAATAGCTGGGGCAGACGACAAGACAGATGTGTAAGACATTTGTGGTATGAAGTGCTACTGAATAAGCAAGCAGCTCTATACTGATCTGGCTTCTTTTCCATATGGTCACAGCGAGCAGCATCCTGCAGGGAGCATTATAATGGTCAAATCCTGAGCTGACAAAGGCTGAGTAAGTGTAATAATATCTGCAACTTGAAAGAAACGATTGTACAATTCTTGCCAAGAGCAGATGGCAAGATAGTGTTCTTAGCCACAACTGATACCGATCTACTAGCAGGAACCACAGATCTTTATTGCAAACATATCTTATGACAATTGATGCAATCCCTTAATCAAAAAGCCTTGACTGTTCCTCTAGTTAATTCCCCCATCCAATCGGCATTACTGGGCAGTGTCTGGTATAAGGCTTAGCCACATAAGCCGCTTCTAGATTCCTATCTTGTGAAGATGCTGGCTCGTATCATGCATTACATCAGCCCAGTCAGATTAGATAGAGAAAGGGGCTTTATTCAGGCTACCTATCAGCAGTGCCTCACGTAGATTCTGTGACTCTTAAAGGATCAAAGGACTGATGAGTGATCCAGATTCCAGACGTCATGGCATCAAGAGACGTACTTGTGGCACAAAAATTAGGCAGATCCTCTATTGAAAGTGCCTACCAAGGCCACAGCAACTACTTGTCTTTTACAACTTAACGTAAACTGTGACTCAGATTTTCCAGAAGGGTCTCCTTTGGGAAATTATGTGAGTTTAATGTTGTGATGAGCTCAGAGTAGGTACACAACCAGTACTTTAGGTCAGCTGATGAGGGGCAACTTGATCATCTACTACAACTGCTTGCAGTCATGGACTGTGACCTTAATCTAGACAAGGGAAACTATTTTAGCACAGATTAGCCAGCTAGAGCAAAGTTATCTCCTCATTAGCCTTTATTTCAGTCTGAGCTGTACCTTTAAAAATGTGATAATAATTTAAAATTAAAAATAGCTTTTGATATTAATATTAAGAGCTAGCAGTTAGTACACACTATGTAATGGTTTTTACAATAATTCCTTTTGTCCTAAACTAAACAAATGCCAGCTGTAAGGAAATCACCCCCAGTGTTTTATTTTTCATTCATCCTAGCTTTCCTTTTTGCTATATGTGCACTTTCTTTTCCCACAAGACCTTCAGTATTTATACTTGCTTCAGAAAGCTGTTGCTCTCCAGCCTACCATACATAATATCAAGCCTGTGAAATTGGGTTTGCCCTTGACCGTTCACTCTGAAGCCAGCAAAGAAAGATATGGAAAAGGTAAGGAGAGAAGGGAAGAAGTATTTTTAAAACAGATACAACAGTGCTGTTTTAAAACCACTTTACCCACTGTTTATAATGGCTAAGGGGATAGTCAGGATGTGAAGATGCACACAGAGATGTTGTTGGCGCAAACAGTCCTCTCCATGAAAGAAAAGAGGATTCTCATACAGAGGGAATGCCAGACCCAGGCTGTCTCAGGGCCACACCTTGAAGTATGGACAGACCAGGTAACTGTGGAGCAGTCTGAACCTGTCCTTACACATATGTCCCAGGAAATCTCCAAGCACCCTTCCTAAATCCAAGCACGTGTTAGAAAAATTCTGATGGCTTCAGGGATAGCCAAGGGCTCATGTCTGGTTTAAAGGTCAACTACAGGTGCCTGAAGCAATGTCAGATTGAGCATCCACCTCCTTTGGGCAGCACTTGTTCCTCACTCAGCTCCTCTGCACACCACCAAACTTGCCCACTCAGCACAAGTCATCTTTTGTGACATCAACTAAAGTGCATTCATTTCTAAAAACCATAATTTAAAAGCAAAATCAGCCTCTGAAATGCCAATTGCACTTTTCATAGGAATGGCTTTTCCTCTTCTATCTGTATTGCTTTTCATCTGTATTGCTTTTCATCTTTACTGCTGTACATTTATGCAAACCATCAGGGCTGGGGGGTTTACAGTTACTGCTATTTTCTTTTCAAAGAGGTGAAAATTTTATCCTTGTGGATCAGGTGTAAGCTCAAGTACTCTCTGCGCCACCAGAGTCTGAATTCACCTCCAGGGCTGTGGGCAGGATGTTTGCCTTTCCCTTTCCTTAGTTCAGCAGTTCCTACAAACCCAAGTGTTTGTCTTTGATGCTCTGCACTCTGGTTTATTAAGATTCACAGACATTACTGTTGCAAACACCAGTGGGGATAGACGGAGTCTTCACATACCAGCCGAAAAACAACGAAGTGACATTGACTCAGAAAATGAAAGATAATACGTCTACCTGAAAACCAGCTGAAAGGCAGATGTTTAAGGGGATGAGAAACCTGGAAAGTCAGAGCTCTGAAGGAGAGTCAGCAGTGGCAGAATGTGAAGGATGAGCTTTGCAGGGCAATGTGAAGAGAAGTGTTCGGGGTGATTTTGGACTGATATTACATGGGCAGACAAAGTGTTGTCAGTCGTACATGCTGGAGCCCCCTGCCCGGTCACTCATGCAACATAGCAGACCATAGAGCTGAAGGCACAGCAGGGTAAGGCATCCCCATGCTGGAGCCAGGCTGCAGTTTGCCTTCCCCTGAAGCTTTTCAGCATCATACACCTACACTCAGGCAGTCTGAGTAATCCTGTCTTCACCTGGGTGTCTTCTCACCTGCCCGTCACTGCTGTGCCACACAGTAAACTCAGTTCTCTCCCAACACTGGTAGCAGCAGAAGTGCTTCAACTGAAGGACTCCTCAGACTGGCCAGGTCTGCAGAAGTTCTTTTGTGCCTTGTGTTGCAACAAGAGAAATTCACTCAAGCAATAAATCAGGAGGCATCATTTCTAAATAGTGGTGTGCTGCAACACAGTTGTAGGCATCAAAAGTAATTTATCCATCTTTACAGCTGCTGATAGAAAGACTATGGATTTGAGTTTAAAATGTACATAGCTCAAAGTGCCATTACTTTAGGCTAACCTTTCAATATCTCCCTTGTGCTTCTTGAAAATATTGGAAAGTACACTTCAAAGGGGCATTGATTTCAGTAGGACTCAAAGTAAAGCATGTGCTCAGGAGGTGGGCTGAGGCAGGACCTAGAATGTCTTCTTTGAACAGTAGGTCTGGAATGTTGTATTTCAAGTGTATTTTGAATGCAAATATTTTTACCATTCCTTGGGACCTGTTGTGCACAAGGACAGATTCCCTTCACCCTTCTCAAATGATGCAAAGAGAACTTTGCTGTTCAAAAACAGCTGGAGAAGCATTGGCCCCATGCAAGCATATTCCTCTGTTGCCTCCTTCTCTCTGCTACACGACAAAGAAACCAAACCTTGTGTGTGAGGCTTGCAGAGAGGCTCTTACACACTCCCTGTGCATAATTTTGTATACTGCAATCTTCTAGTGCAATCAGGCCACCAGTGAACCTCTGTGACAGCTGTAGAAGTTAGAAAATGCCAGTGAATCCTACCCTCAAGGAGGTGCTGGCAGGTTCCCTTTGCTTCCTTCCATGAATCTGGGCTCCACTCGGAGAGCAAGTACCCTCATTTCCCAGGCTTCCCTTAGGTCATTAAATAAAAGCATTCTTGTGACATGATAGGAACCATAAAAGGAAAAACTATACTAAAAGACAAGTCAAATGCATATTCTGTCCCTCTCTTGCACCCAAAATATATAAAATGAATAAGAGATTTTACACTGGGTTCTTTTAATTTCTCTATGTCAGAAGCTCAGTGTGAGTTGCTTTCTCCTTGGTCTGCCCTTGTTGGTTCCCTCTATTCACAGCTGAGGTTCTCGTGTGACACAAGCAACTCTCTGTGTCCAGATATCTGAACACCTTCCCCAACATTTTCAACTTGCAAGGATTTTACAACAGCTTCCCTTATAGCCTTTCACCTACATCTGAACCTCTTTCTGTGCCTTTTCTCATCCTTGTGTTGGTATTCCTAAAGCTGCATTTCTCATTTTGAAGAAGTTTTTGAATCATTTCCAATGCTAATCTACTTTCAAAAGCAGAACACATGGAAGACGTTATGTATAAACATGGTTCAAGGGAGTTGGTGTAGCTACCTTTGATCTTATCTTTTTTCATACTTTCCTAAAGGAGTCTGGATAATGACATCTTTCTGGTGGATATTTTCTGAGATTTTTCCTTTTTTTTGTGACATGATTTTATTTTCCCCATAAAGATGGAATCCATGATTTTTTTCAAATTATTTTGATTTGCAGACATCTGTCCTGTAACTCTGAAATAAAGAATTCAAGCCTACCAAAGGCTCATTAGTCTTCACTGCTTTTTGTTAACTCCTTTGCTGACATCCAGGAAAGCTCTGGGCTCAACCACGTTTTGGAAAAATCCAAAGATGACTCCATGTTGATAAACATTCAGTCCCAAGATGTTTGAATGAACAATGTCCTCTTTCTTATTCCCACCATGGTGAGCATACATCTGGCTGTGTAGGGGTCTGAGCATCCCATGGCCCAGATTCCTTTCCCAGCTTGCAATTGTTTTACTGCATGACCTATCTTCGTCATCGGTCCCCACAGCCCTTATTGCTGTCGCCCTCCAGTCCTGGGAAAGGCACTTAACCTCTGTGAGATTCAGTCCTGACCTCTGCAAAAGAAATTGCTTCAGAGCCTGACACAAGGAGTGCTCTGGAAGCTGGAAACAAGCTCGTTTTGCTCATTAATGGGAGCTCAAAGGAGTTAAAATGAAGGAGTTAAAATGGCATATGGTCTCAATAATCCCGTTGTCTGAATCATTCCAGGCTATCAAGAAGTGGTGTCTGTACCTGACATGCCTCTCTTCTGGCCCCTAATGAAGAACCTGGTGGAACCACACATCTCCCTGCCACTCAGCAGCTGGCAGGGTCCCACAGGGCAGACAGCTGCTCACAAGGCATTTCAGCTTTTTGCCCTGTGTTTTCCAACACCCAAATGTCGGTGGGGAAAATACTGGACATTTTCATATGTTTTCACTTATCCCAAGACTTTGCTAGACAAGCCAAGTTCTTCCCACCTTCTGGTGCGCTGTTTCATAATGTGAATTAAACCCCAATTGCCAGCTCTTAAAATTTCAGAAATCCTGCATGAAGCCCATCTCTGTCATGAAAGAAGCTGTCTCTTCCATTTAAGGACTACAGCACATTGCTGCAGGTTTCATTTTAAAATGTCTCTTTCCTACAAGTAATCCCTCGTTCTCTGAGACTCATCTCTCCATCTACACAAGGAAGGCAGATTTACATGTCATAGTTTTGAACATAAGGTTAATAATAACTCATTCATCTCCAAGGAACAGACAGAATGCAAACAGCAATTACCCTAAAATCATTTTCTGTCAATGCTCTCAATTTCTGTATTTGATTGTGCTGTGTACAGAAGTGATTCTTCTTTCCCATTGAAGACTGAGGTGAATCAGCTGAGGGAAGAGAAGCATATGTTTAATTTTAGCTCTTTAGTACATTTTGAAACTAGACACAAATACTTTTATTGTGATTCCTCATGTACAGGCTATTGTTTATTTACTGTGTAGAGAGTCTTCTACAATGTGAATATATGGTGATACCTGACATAATTTCTTGAAAATTAGTCCATTACAATTGTTACACTATCAACACACACTTTTAATGTCCTTTTTAAAAAGAATTTATCAGTTGTGCCATCAAGAAACACTCAATTTCTTCTTAATGACCACTTATAGAAACAACATGATGTTTTCTCTTTTGCTGTATGCCAAAATAAAAAGGGAAAATAATTTAGCTTCCCTTGCATCCCTCTGTATGAGCTATTTGGGCCCCTGCACAATGTCCTAAAAAATATTTTCTGGTAATTCCACGTCTGGCACTGTAAGTGAATGAGGCCACTGAGTCTGTGAGAGTGCCAGAATATTTTTGCTATTCAAGCAAAAGGAAAAAATAACAATAATTGTTTTAAGTGTTGATTGAGCTACAAAACATTAAAACGAGTGAAATCTCAAACAGAGGAACAGTTTCTGGGGGACACAATGATGCTGCTTCTAGACAATTAACTGCCACATATATGCAGCCTTTTCTATTTCTATTGTCTTTCTCTTATTCTTTCCTACTTTATTTTCCAACTTCAAGTGAATATCAAGGAAGCAGTCAGCCCCATCATGAAGGCTAAAATTGTATTAGATGAAAGGTACCCACAAAGATGCAACATCCAGGGAATAAAAAACACTATGAAAAATAAAATCCCACAACATACAGATTTTCTTCCCACTTGAAATACAATGAAAGTGTTGCATTAGCAAATAATCCATTGGTTTTAAAGATGTGCCTCTTATAATTAAGAGGGAGAAAAAAAACACTGTATAAACCAACTTGAGGTCAATAAAATATTACATTACAGCTGGATTAAATTAAATCTCAGGATCATAATTTTTTACTTCCATTGCCTATTATATTTCAAAGAAGGAAAGACTCAGCTTTTAGGGCATCTAATTTCAGTTTGCAAACTGCTTATTCTGTGCTTTTCCATTTTCCTCATGATTTTTGTGTCTTTGATATGAATTAGCCAAGGGTAAACATTATGACCAGAGAGCTCACCAAGAGGAAGATCTTAAAAACCACAAGATAGAGGAGAAGTGGTATGTACACATGATAGTATTATTATTCTCTCCATTAGAAAGAATTGATCTGTGACTCAGCTTCCACTGATATCAAATGAAGTCTTATTCATTGAACCAGAAGGAAGAAAACCCTTTTGCAGGAGGAAGATTTTTTTCTCACACCCTGTCAGAGAATTGATCCAAGCATAAATGCTTGAGCTGGGCAGTTTGGCATGGCAAAGTCAAGGCCTGATCCAAAGTGGGACTTGGGCACCTTCTGGACAGGAGGTGTGACACCCAAATGCTTGGGTGACCATCTGCCAGCTATCTCTGATGGTCCAAGTTAGGCAGTTCCCTTACCCACGCAGGATGTTTAGGCATGGATTCAGTGCCTAGAGATAGGCTGGTGAGGCCAGGGCACAGGCTCAGGATTGTCCACAGGTAGAGGGAGGCAGGGTGAAAGAATTCAGGCAGAAGGATGGAAACTGTGCATGTTATCAGTTCTCAGCAGCCCCCTCTTCCTGCTGGTACAGATGGCAACCACTGCTTCACAGGCCATGGGGCTGAAAGACTCTCCTAAAGGTTCCAGCCCTTTTGGTGGTGAGAGCCAACAGCCAAGGGACAGCACACTCCCCAGGGTGAGGGCGTTTAAGTCCCAACTCCTCAGGAAAGGGAATCACCATAGTCCTCACCTGCAAACTGGGCCACTAATGGAAAGGGACATGCAAGATTTTGAGGGTCAGAAGGAAAAAAAGGCAAAATTAATAGGCATTTGGGAAGTCCCTGTTCTCAGGAGTGCCTCTACATTTAACTTCCATCAGCCTTTACTGGTTTTGATGAGAAGAAATGTGGACACCATGGCAGTGGCCAGCTGAAGCCACTGAGGTTGGGACAGGAGCACTCAGGGTCTGGGTCTGGTCGTCGGGAGGTGTCAAGGACAGGAGCTCGCTGAGAGGGTGCTGTAGTAGGTGTAGGTAGTAGGAGCTGGAAGAAAAGGCTCCCCACGTCAGGCTTTGGGATGCATTAATAAGGAGCACAGACAATACAACAAAAATGACCACCAGATATCCCGAGCCCTTTAAAGACCAGCCCAGAAAACTTGCATGAACTCTAAAACTTGCATGAACTCTAAAACTTGCATGAACTCTGGCACTGTTCAGAGCTGGACATGGACGAAGCAGTGAGGGGGAATCACAGTGCAGCGGCACAGCAGGGTCCCTCACCATAGCCCTTTGGCTCCAGGGATTTTCAGTCCCAGCAAACTCTGTTAACACCCTTTGCCCTTTGAGTCATATCTGATTTATACTCATCCCCCACGTGTAAAACATTTGTTTATTTCTGTAATATATTAAAATACAGTAACATTCCATGCTTGGGGGGGAGCTTAGAGGGAGAGTAATGACTTACACATGTACTGTGCTACATTGGATCTTTTCCAGTATCATAAATAAGAGGGAAAGCAAGATTTTACAGCTCAGCCATTAATAAGAACAGTCCACTATCACATATGGAAAAACACTTTAGTCAGTAAAAGCTGACACAACACTGATGGCATTTAGCTGTCCAGTATGAATCATCTTCATAGACTAAATTCCAAGAGAAAATATTGTATCATTAGTTGATTTGTAACCTCATTGCGGGCAGCTGCAAAGAAATACTTGCATTGGTGTGCTCTAAAACAAGCTAGCACAGCTCTAGAAATAAGTTAATTAAACTGTAGATACTGGACAAACACACTCAATCAAGGGTAAAGCCTTCCAAGCATTCCTTTGCATTACCTGCAGGTAACTCCTTTTGTGCTTTTTCCCTCCTCACCATGGTAGGTGGTTTGCAGAAAAGAAAACTGAACAAGCAGTGCACAGGAGTCCATGCTGTTTTAAGAAATGGGCATAACTTGAAACTTCTTCATAGCATAAAAAAACCCAGAATCCTTAGGAAGCCAGTTAAACACCGGAATAGAAATAATCTGAAAGGCAGAAATGAAGGTTCAACCACCATCTGGCTCACAGGCTTGGGTTAGAATCATAGAGTCATAGAACGGTCACGCCCATGTCTCTACTCCCCACTCCTGGAGGGTAAAGCACCTTCTTTTTCATCTTTCTGCTGCTAAACAGAAGTGCTCTTCAGTCGGTCACACAAAATTTCTCTCTGGGCTTGTTTATGGACCGCACTTTCCAGGTATCTTCCTTTGCAGTCTTGTGAAGCACCAAACCTACTCTTGCTGCCCTCGGGCACTCATGGCAGCACAGCTGGGAGCCTGTTTGAAGTAGGCTTCCTCCACAGAGATGTGGCTTTAAGGGATGGCTCAAGTCTGAATCACTCCCAAAAGCAATTTTTTGTCATTCGCTTGGGTGACTAAGCTCCAAACTCAAGCACCTCTACAATGCACCTAGTTTAGGTGGGGAGGGTCTGGCTGCCAGCATTTGTGTGGAATCTAAGTGCCTTATACACCGATGTGGATCCCAGCCCTTTGGCCTTCCCTAATACGATAGTTAAGCTTTATGCCTGCCTATGCATGCAATGGTGTTAGTAAAATAAGAGCTCAGAGTCATCAATACTTTCTGTAACTAATCATTAATATTTCTTGCATGCATTTACCCATGCCTTGGGAGAATCAAAGGACAAGTTTTGCATAAACATATTAGCAGAACCATCGTCACTAAACTGCTGATTTTCGTAGCACTCAGTGCATTCCTTTAAAGAGCCTCCAAGTTGTGCCACTCTGAGACAGCGCTCTCCTTTGAGCACAGTAGCTTGCACCACTGTAAGTGTATGCAAAGCCTGAGTCTGAGATAAGACTACACCTGGGGCTTGTCTTTTCTCACTAACTTTTAAGAATATTTTCTCTTTTTGAGCTAATTAAGGGGAGGGTGGGGTGGTGAATCATGTTTTCGGAAGCTACACACTGTGAAATGCTTGTACTGGTAAATGACAAGTAGCTTTTAAAAGCTGAAAGATCTGAATTCTTGTCTGAGCTTCCAGAAGATGATCGCACCCACACTGAGCACTGATCTTCAACCTGCAGCAAACAGCAAAGCAGGCAATGTGCTCGTCACCCCTGTTACGTGCGTTTTGGTGATACCTCAGAACTCCGGGCCCAGATCTTTCCATCCATTGAGCCTGAAGAATGAGTGAATTCAACTGTCCATGATCCAGGGTAACAAGGGAGTTGGGTTCACCAAGTAACAAAAAATGAAGAAAATGGGGGTAGAGGGAAAGAGTCTGCTGGGACCTTGAGCTTTATGTAGCACAAAAGCAATGCTCAGATATGAGGTGACCTTGAAAACCATTCAGCTCATTTTCACATAAGCTAATTTGCCCAACTGGCTCCTGCATGGGAAGGAGCTTGTGCCTGTGTGTGTCTAACCTGCACCTTGGCTAAAACAACAGGAAATATTAACTCTGCCCAAGACCTAGATGGGGAGTAGCAATAGATGGTGGAAGAAGAAAGAGGGAAGGGACATAGCAACAACACAGATATTTCTTCATGGTGAGCCTCCATCTCAGCTTTTGTGCTGAGCCCAGCACATTAGGACAAGGGCTGTCCTAGGGTGGACAGACAGCCGTGGACTCTCAAATGGTTGTTATTAGTCTCTATCCTTGCCACAGAAGCACTGTAAAAAGCCAAGCCAAGCATTGCTAAGTAGCTGTGATAATCATGGGAGTAGTCCTGTCTCTGAAGTGCTATACAGGTGACAAAAACAGGAACAGAAAGGTTAGGAATATAGATAGAAGTAAAGAGGTCAGTCTCTGGGGCCAAGCCATCTAATCCAGTACAAACTCGTTTGAACCCAAGCCAAGAGACTGCTGTCTAGTGAACCTGTGGAGACTGTCATGATCTCAACCACTACCCAAAAAAGAGTGAAAAAACTCACAAATACTGATTTTGTTAAATAAGAAAGCTACAGTGACTTCCTAGCCCTACTACACTAGTGCTGGGAATTTCATCTGCACAGAGACTGTAGAATATTTTGGGTATCTGAAGCCTCTCCATTCCTTTTAAGTTCACAGCTTTGCTCTGCAATAGTCTTATTAAGAAGCTTGCAGCAATACATTTGCTTGGATATATAATTATATTCTGACAAGGTTTCCATATAAGGGCAAATTATTGATTAAATTAACAAAATAATTTTTCTGCTCAGTCATCTCTATATTTCATGCCAGACCTCAGATTTATTTTGAATATTGCCAGCAGGAGACTTTGTTAATGAAATAGAAAAGGGAATTGTGTAGATTCTTACATTACAGTAAAGAAAAGATTCCTGAGATGTGCATCCAAATCATATTGGATTTTTGAGACGTTTGAGCACTTAACGTCTCTTTGTTCCTTATCAACATATAGTAGAAAGGAACAAATTAGCTTCCCAGAAATTGCCTGATGGTTCTAATACCATTGATGCCACAGGAAATGTCAAGCAAATCAGTCACCATATTCCAGAGGAGTTATTGCCTCCGAAGCAGGCTATTAGACACTCAGCCTTCCTGCGCGCAGCTTTGCAAGAATATAGAAGCTGGGGATTGACAGGAATGCATCAGTTTTTCACCCAGACATTTTCCTCACAAACGTTGCCTAGCTAATTCATGGGGTAATTGCTCCCCCTCCCTAACTTACACAATTTGTTAGGTGCCTGAATGCTCTCCTTTTTGATTAAGAGTGCAAACTTTGAGAGACAGAAACAATATTCTCTTTGTCCTTGTGCAGCACCACACACAAGAATAGGACTCGATAGGTAATTAGAATAATGACTGTAATGGCTTAGCAAACAGAATGAACTCTTGACTTGCTGTAGCTATTAAAGAGGGTGCTACAGAATCGAGGCCGTTGTCTCTGCAGGTGATCAGCAATTTAACAATAGTGCATTGCACATGGTTTTCATCTCTGCGATAGCCAAGCATGCAGTATATTCTTTATTAATCGAATTGGAACAACTCGCTTTCAGGTCATTCAGATAAACAGGTATGTGTACCAGAAATATTGCCTTTTCCTCTGGCCAAGTAATAAGTGAGGTGATACCAAGGATTGGTTCAGGACCTCTGATCTGTAATCCATTAAATAAAATTTATACCTCCTCACTAGTGAGAAGTATTGTTATAGAACCAAGTGGATAGTTGCTGTGATGTCTGTGATGATATTTGCTGTTTCTCATGCGATCAACTGTTTTAATCATTTTGCATGTCAAGATAGCAGTGTAGAAGAGGCATGACTCTCTTTCAAGCAGGGATAACTGCATTCAAAAGGAAAGACACATATATTTTGAATTCTTGACCATAGTGGCTTCATCTGTAAAGTTAATTCTTGATAGGACATGCTCTAATTATCATGATTTGGGTATAAGGTGGATGGAAAATTGATTGTATTGCCAGAGTCAGAGAGTGGTGGGCAGTGGTTCAGAGTCCAGCTGGAGGAATTTGTCAGGTTTTGATTCAGGAGCTTGGCCTGACAACAGATTGCCTCATCAGTGAGGTCACTAGTGGTACTAAGTCAGGGGGAGCAGTTGATAAGCTCTGGAGCAGGGCGATCATGCACAAGGACCTAAGGAGGCTGGAGAAGTGGTCCAACAGGAACATTATGAAGTCTAGCAGAGGAAATGCATAGCCCTGCCCCTTAGGGGAATAGCCCTGTGCACCGCTGGAGGCTGGGAGCAGGCAGCTGGAAAGCAGCTCTGCAAAGATGGAACTGGAGGTCCTAGTGGCTAGCAAGGAGACCATGAGCCAGCAGCGCTTCATGGCAGCAGAGGAGATCAGCATCACCCTGGGCTGCAGGAGCACAGCCAGCCCTCTTCTCTTTGCTCTCTGTGCTCCATGTTGGATTAGCAGTCCCACTGTCCGTGAACGGGTCTGTGTATGCAAGCGTATCACATATTTACACCATCCATCAGATGCTACTCTGTGTGTGGCAATTTTCTTTTAATTTTGTCAGATGCAGTCTCTGCTCAGGCTGGGATACTCCTTAACTCGTTCTGGTAGGTAAGGAAGAGAGAGAGCTGTGCAGCAGTCTGTGCTCATTCAGCCTGCAGATTCCTTTTGCACGAGCTAAGTTTGGGCACAGAGCTCTTAAATAAGCTCTTGAACTTTCCATTCCCTTTTTGGGATAGATTATCCCAGAGACTAAAGCAAATAACTACCTGGCTCCTCTCATCGAGGCAGGGGCAGGAGGACACATTTAGCATCTTGCAGACTCAGTCCTTCAGATGCACAGAGAATCACAGAATGGATTGGACTGGAAGGGACCACAGTGGGTCATCTGGTCCAATCTCCCTGCTCAAGCAGGGTCATCCTACAGCACATGGCACAGGATTGCATGCAGATGGTTCTTGAATATCTTCAGTGAGGGAGACTCCACAACCTCTCTGGACAATCTGTTCCAGAGATTACACATCTCTGGTGTGGAGACCAGGCCTGTTTTTGGCTGACATGGGAATTTGTGCCTATTGCTCATGTGTGAGACAGGAAAAACCCCTCTATTTGTATCTACCACCAATGGTATGTCACAAAAAATATCAGACTAATGAGGCCCTTTATAACAAAACCCAGTTGAGACTTTTGTTACGGTCAAATCAGTCTCAGTTTTAACAATTCCTTGTGGCTTGTACATCATTGTGATTATCGTGGGCTTGAGTGTGGTCACTGGCTCCAAACACTGCCATCCATTGGCGTACCCCAACTTGGAGGCATTGAGTTATAAACCTCAGATCTGCTGAGAATCTGCAAATGGGAGTTAGCAAGTTCTCATGTGCAAATGCAGGGAAGTGGAAAGCATTCAAACCCACTTGAGTATGCTTGCATAAACCTTTTATGGCACATACTAACAGTTTGCAATTAAGTGAAAGGAGGAAAATCTAGACTGGCCCCATGATTCAATAAAAATGGTGTTTTACAGAGTATAGAGGGACTTCAAAACTGACCTCAAGAGGTGGGCAAGAAAGTTGTTCACTTTTATATGCACACTAGACCAGTGCACTTTTTTATGCATGAAAGATCCAGTCTGGCCAATTTAAGCCTTTAGCTTGTACGTAGGTATAAGGTGCATGGTTTCATCTGCTCAAATGTACACTGTGGATGCCTATGTCTGACATTGTGTGGATTCACAGAGGAGAGAAATGAATGAAACAGGTCAGGAGAATGGCTTCCTAAAAGCATTCGCCCCTGCTCATTGACTGAAAAGCATGACTAGATCTGATGAGATGGCCCACTCAGTGATGGATTTTATTAGAAGATGAAGAGAGAAGAACTGTACCTTAGTCCCTTGCAAATCCTTTAGTGTCAGCTCTTAAAGGATTCCAGCAGGACAGCCTGTGTCCCAGCACAGTGGTCTACACTCAGGTGAGATGTCTCTCTGGCTTGCCCTTGCTGTGGGTCTTCTGTTGACTTTGGACAATAGCTTCAGTGGATGCCTGCACCAGCTAAGGGCCTAAAGGAGGCAGGCTGCTTCCCAGACACTGCCAGTCCAAAATGAAGCCAAAAGGAGGGCTTTATCAGCCATTCAGAGTCATAACTTGCATATGGGATGTGACCCAGCAAGACAAGCTAAGAACCAGAAAAAGTCAGAATTATAGCAGCAGTTACTGGAAAAGCCCTCTGTCCATTGAAGACCCAGTCCTTTAGAGCATTTCTTACATATATAGCCCCTTATTTGAGGGGTTAAGTGGTTTCTTTGACTGTGTGCACAGGCCAAGGTTTGCTCAATTGCATCTCTTCTCATAGAAAGATTTGCTGTGCCCAGAAATTTGCTACAGCATCCTTTTGAGTGCAAATCATACAGTAAAAGTTGCAAAAGTAGTTTCTACTATAAAGCCTTGCTTTCACGGCATGCCAAAAATGTTGCCTTTTAAGATGGGCCATTCCAAGGTTGATTGCCATCCAAAGGTCACTGCTGAAAAGTCAGACCAAAATGATTTGGTTAGCTGTGAACTGTGATTGTCCCTGTATGTGATTGGAATTCACCAGTTTTCAACTTCCTCTACTGTTCTCTGAAGTATGTACCACAGACTGGTGTGGTAAAGCCCCGATATGGGATAACCTGAACCACCAGGATGAGTTAATGGGTGGATAATTTTGGTCTTGAAACCTTCTCACACTTATAAGCATCATTGTGGACCCAGGACTAAACCTGAAATGGCAGAGAAATTGAAGTCTAGACATTTTTCAAATCTTTCCTGATAAGGCTGCGTATGAGACATTGGCTTGTTTGACAGCATGAACTTTGAGGCGACATCACAGACAAAGTGTCTTTTGACATTGCATCCTTCCCATGGAAATCAGCAGTCCTTCTAAAAAGACTTAAAAATGGCTTAAATGCTTTAAGCACCTCAAAGACTTAATAAGGATTTAAGTTGGCTCTAATGCTTACATTGTGCTACCTTAAAGATTTAAGGCAGCTTAAATGCTTATGTGCCTTAAGAAGTTAGGGTAAAAATCACTTGTCTTCACAAAGCCCAAACAGTCAGGATTTATTTGGTGAAACACTTCAGGAAGGTCTTCAAATCACTTCTTTTCTGAGGCTACTAGAGACATCTTCATAAGGAGTGACCTGGCAGCACCTTCTTGGAGTTGTGCCTGTCTACCTAAATATCCACTACTTTTGCCTGGCACCCAGCACCTCAGTATTTAAGGTTTATCCCATCCAAGCATGTACAGTGCTGCATACCTGAGAGAAGTTCTTACCTCCCTCTTATTCCTGTGGGAAACTGAGGGACTGTCAAGCTGAGGAACTTGTCCAAGATAGCATAGGAAGCCTGATGTAATGCAGAAACTTGAACTTGGGTCTCCTATCCACCAGGTTCCTTGGGTACTATGTCTCCCTCCAGCCATAACAGCTGTACTGTCTTCCCAACACTGTTTTCTTTTCTTTTAAAGCATGACCCTTAACTCAGCTCCATGGGCAAGAATGAAACTGCACTGATGGGAGTTTGGACTATTATTCCTCCAACTTAAGGCAGCCCCACTTCTATTTTCTTGTGGCCAAAACCCACTTCCACTTTTATCCCGGTCTCCCTCCCCTTTCTGCTTCATCATACAGAAGCCATGAAGGCATTCTTTGCCATCTGGGTGGAACATCTGAGAAATTTTTTCTCCTTCTCTCTAAGAAGTCAGCTCTCCTCAGGAACTTTTTCTACTGCTGGAATTTGGGACTGCAGACTGGACATGGACCTGGGCAACCAGCCCTGTTTCAGCATGGGGCTTGAACTAGATGATCCCCAGAGATCCTGTCCAACCACAACCATCCTGTTATACTGTGATGTGTCCCATATGCCTCAACATCTCTGAGTATTTCCAAGTAATTATAGAGGAAGCTCATTTCTAGTGCCTAGTTTTACTAGCTGACAGTGATATTCCACAATATCTGTTGGATAATGATTGCAGTCAGCCTGGAGAGAAGAGCAAACATCACAGGACGGGAATGCAATGGGTTCAGGAGGCACAGCTCTGGGAGTAATCACTGGCAATCATCCCTATTTGCATGCACTTATTTGGAGTTACAAAGCCACTTCTTCCCCTTCTCTGACACGTTCTTTGGCTTGCTCTTCTCAGAAATCTTTTATATAAAACAATCAGTGCAGCCCCACGGAGCAAGTTTGGCTCTGGACACAGACAAAGTGGATGGATATCCACGGGAGAGGGCTGTCTTGAAGCAGGGAGGAGGGAAGGGGCTAGCTCACAGTCTGAGACTTGGCTCTTCATTTTGCCTGTGTCAGAGTCTTGGGAACTGAAGAGGCTGCTACGGATGCTGCTGAAGGAGAGGCTGGGATGAAGAGATGAGCAGGGGTGCAACATTTCACAGCAGCAGGAGCTGCTCTGCTCAGCAGTCATGACCTATGGGCAGATGTAGCAATCTCAGCTCTCCATCTAGACTCCTTCTTATTGCCTTTTTTTCCCCCTTGCCACTGCATTCAGCCTTGTCTGGGCCTCCGTCCCTGATTCTTGGAATAACAACACTCAACAACATTCAATTTTGCATGTAGTGCTGATACTGCCTTAAATTGAAATTATTGGGCCAAATTCGGCTCTGATGCATGAGTGCTTTGCTTCTTACATTGTTCCTCTGCAGCATTTCTCCTCGAGGCCAGCAGAGTTATATCAGTCCAGCCAGGGCGCATTCAATGCACTGAAATTCATTCATTCGAAGTTTGTTCTTCATCCCTGCCAGTTCAAAGGCAGGGGGACAGGGAAACGCTTGGGTCTGCACAACCAATTTGCTGTTGCCTGGCTGGCTGCTGAAACAGCACAGTGCAGAAAGCTTCCCATGGGATTAGCCATGCATTCAGCGTGCCGGGAGTTCTCACAGTTTTTAGGATGGAGGAAGCATCCTTACAGGCAGCGGGACATTAACAGAGCCTAACCAGAGTCCCCGAGCAAGGACGATTTGCTCTCTGTGGACACCACAAGCAAAAGTTTGTCAATATTGCTTGGGCCAGAGCATTTATGCTGAATTTGTTTTGCCTATGTTGTTTTGAATATGCTACCAAGAAATGGCCCTTTTCTGGCTTTTCTCCAGCACCTGAGACACATCCTGTTCCTCCAGCAGGCCACAAATGGAGAGTTATGTGGAAAGCATTGGCATCGTGAATAGCCACAGCACAAATTCCTTGTGTCAGGTCTTCTGTAACTTATGTCCACTTTGTGCCAAATGGCACCAGGAGCTGCTTTGCTTCAAAGGGGAGGTTTCAAGCATAAGACAACCATTTGGGTATGTAAATGGGGTATATACAAACTTTCCATATTTGATTTTAGCTAATATTTAATAATGGTCATAAGTATAATACAATGTCTTCATCTTTACTCTTAGTGTTTCGCTTTAAGGTTACCTACCACTCTGATATGACTAACTTTTCCTGTCTATTTTTTTAAAGTAAGCAGCTTTGGAGGAGCAAGAAATTGGTGAGCACAGATGCTTATCAGCCTTATTTTCTGTGTTTTAATATACAAGATAGACATCCACTGTGTGGGCTGGGTAACAGGTGATACACATTCAAATAAATACATACACACTGAAGAAGAATGTGGAAACTCTTCTAGGGTTTATTTAACACAGTACAGAATTGTAAGGTTACTACCCATCCAGAAAAACTAGAGAAACTAGCTCCAATCTTTTAGAAAAGAGTGTATGAATGGGGCTTTGAGTGTTTTAAAAACTAATGGCAAAAAGTGAGGGCTCTAAATAACTTATCGCCTTCAAATGTTTCTGCTAAGCTGCATGAGTTGGGAACCAGTTTCATTTTGAATAGTGCCTTTCATGCAAATCACATCTCTGTATGCTTCAAGGCTCTAATTAGAGTGTTATGACCAAAAGAAAAAGAAAAATCGGAGATACGAGCAACTGTGGGTTTAGATAAGCTTTGAGTAAGATGGGAGAGGCAGTGAAGCGGAGAGCTAATGTCATCTCCCAGTAGGGGTCAAGAATTTAAGCTCAGGGTATGCAGGATGGGTGGGCCCAAAAGGAATGCCAAATGATTTAAAATAGCAGAAGGAGCTAATGTACAGGATGAGCTGCCATGGGGGAAAACACAAGCAGCTGGTAGAACAAGATTTTTTTACGGTCTTTTGTTCAAATGGGTTACAAAAGGCAGGGAAAAATACTCGGAAGCGAATGCAGAGGGGACAAATCTGTGCAGACTTCTTAACCCGGTTGTTAGATGGTCTGTCTTCTGGAGCATGCTGCAGAGTGATTAGTTCTTGAATTAATTAGAAAAATAACAAGTGGCCCATCCTCTCTGTGGTCAGTGCTCTGAACCTCATTAGCACCAGTGCACAGCCCATTAGCGGAAGACCTGCAATATAAAGCCCTCCAAAGGCTTGCTGGTGAGCAGAATGAGATCTGTGAGCCTTTAGCAAGCGTTTCAGGGGATAAACACTTAAGCCTGCAAGGATCTGCCAGCGTGGCATGCAGGAAGGAATTCATGG
Organism: Sclerurus mexicanus; assembly: GCA_013396755.1. Classification (NCBI taxonomy): domain Eukaryota; kingdom Metazoa; phylum Chordata; class Aves; order Passeriformes; family Furnariidae; genus Sclerurus; species Sclerurus mexicanus. The sequence continues at coordinate 987,632 of VWZF01005682.1, read as the reverse complement.
ACCATCTAGGCCAATGGACAATACCAACAAATTTCAGCAAGCTTGCTTTTTTAATCACACCGGAGAGCACTGACATTGCTTTGAACTGGCTGATGCTCACAGTCTCAGGATGTGTTGTTTCCCAAGGGCCAGCAAGAGGGAACTTGCAAACTGCTGATAGCCAGGCAAAAAAGCATGCAGTAATGTTTGGCTTTGCAGCTTATTTTCTTATGAAGATGGTTTGGGGTTATATTTTCCCCCTGAATTTTCACACACAACTACATTAGTATAATGACTCATGTCTGTGTGTTTACAAAGACACAGATCCCAAAGGAGTTTAGGGATTTGTCATCCCAGTGCTGAATCTCCAAGAACGATCCTTCCGGATCATAATGAGATACTGTACCCGCTCATGGAGACAAAGCTTGTTCAACTTTGGCAAAGGAGTGAGTAAGAGTCGCGTATTGCAACCCTTCTGCAGGACTTGATGGGCAGCAGCGAGGGCTGGGTTCAAGTGCAAGGGCACCACTACAAACAGTCCAGCTTGAGCTCAAGAACCAGCAACCTGGGGAAAACAGATTATGCTGTCTGATCGGCAGTCATTCTCAAAACATTCCCAAATGGGAGTCAGAGAGGTAACAGGAAAAGCACTTATCAAAAGGAAACAAAGGAAATTCGAACGGGGTAGGTGGACAGCCTTGTAATAATGGATGTCTGAACTGTGACACTTTCACTTTCTCTTACTTAGGAATATAACTGCTTGGCAGCATTCCTGTGCCTGTGTAACCTCCTGGTGGTTTCAGAGTTAGTCTCGCAGGGTAGCAAGGACTTAGCTGCGAGTTTGTGCTGTGCCCTGTGGCCTTTGCTGCTGGTTGCTCCAGCAAAGGTGCTACAGTGTCTTCCCTTTGTAGCTCGGATGCTGAAAGCTGTGGGGTTAGGTTGGGGGACCCAAATTTGCCACTCCGGCCACTGGGCTTCTCATTTCACCTGAGGGCAACGGAGCTAACCTGGGTTTGGGTCTGCTGACCTGTGGGAATTCCTGGGGCTCCAGAGGGACTCATAGGGAGACCGCTTTTGCTGGGGTCTCGTCCAAAAGGTTTCCATGTATTTTCATTGTCTAAAGAGAAGCTTTTTAAAATAGGAATTTATTTGGCTTTCTGTAGCATGTGCACTGCATCTCCATCTGACTGCAGAGGTTTGCTAAGGGCATAGGTCCCAGTCTGCTAGTTAAATCAATTGAGGTATTTGCTTTCAGAAATGTGTGGTGCTAGAGGAAAGTGAAAAGATTCTAGAATCAGGTACCTTTGGGTTCATGGGATTTTTTTTTTCCTGCTAATCTTAGGCAATTACTGATTGGATCACACCTCGAAGTAGGATGGCTTTTAGAGCATCATTTCTCTTGATATACCTGCTGGGCCTATTACTCATGTAAATGCCAGCTGTTCCTGGAATTCGGCTGAATTATCTCTTCCAATGCTACCTTATGAAAATCATTCCCATGTATGAAGCATTTTCTGTTAGTATCAAGAGAAAAAAGGAATCATACACCTGTGGACATGGCCATGTATGCAGGCAGAATGAAAAAACCCATCTGCTTAGTTATGGCAATTGAGGTGCATGTTGTTCTGAAAAAGCAGTGTTTATTTTGGGATGTTTATGCCCATCATCTTTCATTTTCATCTGATGTCACTTGGCTCTTGTGTTAAAAAAAAAGGAAATAATGTGTTCAGCTGAAATTCTCTGTGCTTCTTCAGCTGACATTTTATATTATCTCAAGTCATTCTGTCAGATTCCTTCATATTTACCTTCACTCTCACCTGAGCCTTTTCATCTTTCAGTCTCTTCTGCTCCTCAGATCTCTTTATTGCTCTTTCTAGACTCCTTCGGACTATTTTGACCTCATCTCTGAAGTGCCTCACAGGTTTTTCTAGTTTCAACTAACCTGGACAAATTGACGTCTTCAGCATATTTCCTCTTCTCTTTCCCTCCTCTTCCTCTGCCCACTAGGACACCTGTAACCATGTGCTGCCTTTTGCCATCTTTCAAGTGAACTCTTGCTTTACACTCTTGCTGGCCATTTTTGTCCACGACTAAATCTTACCCACATACCTGTTCAGTTTTCTGAGGAGCATTTTTAAAATCTGATTTTAAATCAGTTCTTCTCTTTGCTGCAGAGGAGCTAATAGATGATGGGAGAGGCACAGCCTGCCCTCGCTGAAGCCATGCTGGCCTGCTGTATTCACCAGGTTGTTTTAAAGAAGTGTTCCAGTTATCAGTTCAGCCAGTGCTTCCTGTTCCTGATTTAAGACTTCTGGTCCACAGCTTTTATTTTCCAGACTGGTACAATCTTGTTGCTATTTTTCACACTGGTACTGTGCTTTGGAGCGTCTTAGCAGTCCAGAGAAAAATATCCCAAATTCCTTTAGGACTTAAGTGGGCTGTTTTTACTGGCAACTCAGTCTTGTATTGATTCCAGTCCTTGGTCCTCTGATACGTGGTGCAGGAAGGAGGCAACAAAAGGGGCCTGCTCCTCCAAAGTGTTCGGGCTTTCAGGTTGGAAAATTATATCTGAGGTCCAGCCTCAAAGGTCATCCCAGCAGAGCTTTGGATTGTGATGGAGAGTGCTTCTGGAGGGGGAGGCAGCTGCCCAGAGGGCTTCTGCAGAAGCAGCACCTCCGGGTAATCGAAGCCCTTGGATCCTCCTGGGACCAAGGAGGACTGAGGCCAACACAGAGATGAGAAGAGGACTGACAAGTGTTACCAGGCTTTTCTGGAAAGATGGGCCACATTCCTTGACCCAATGCATTCCATCTGTCATGGTCAATGACAAACTCTTGCCAATTCCTCATGTATTGCTTCCTTCAGCCTACCAGTTTTAACCATTTCTCCTAATGAGTTTACCCATATTGAACTGGATTGGGGATATACCAGCAACAGTGGAAAACCCACGGCTGAAAAAACCCTGCATCATGGTTTCTTAGTGGATGCACACAAAGGAATAGAACTTCATGAGAAAAGGGGCTTTTTAGCATGGTTTGTTGTTGCGCTCATAGGAACAAGGGGCACAAGCCAGAACTTCTGTGTGATAGGTGGAATTTACCAACTCGACACTCTCATGCAGGGCAGTTTATCCTCTGAAATACTTTAGGATAGAACACATTCCCACAGAACACAGCAGAAGCCATCCAAGGATGTTCCTGCTCTAGCTTCATAATTTCTGTTATTATAAAAGTCAAAGACACAGAGCATTGAACCAATCCCTTGACCTTGTGATGACCCATGAGGGTATGCAGATGTCATGACTGCCCTTGTGCTGGGGTAATGCCAGACAATTTAGCCCTTATTTGTAAGTTGCTGTTAAAACGTAGCCCTATGTACACCTCCTGATTACACGGTTGTTGCAGTATAGGATTGTGTTTTTCTCAGTAAGAAAGAAACAGAATTCTGTCTAGTCAAGAGTCGCTTTCTGTGAGACAGATACAGAGGACTGGTACAAGAAATGGAAACTCCTTGTTGATGTAGTACTCAAAGGTTTTGGCTTTGCTACATGTCAATAAATGGCTGAAATGTTCCATCAGTCCAATAGCATGGGGAGTGAGAACAATGTATGATCAGATAATTAAATGTCTCGTCTTTAGTTAAGAAACAAAGTGTTTTTCAATAGAGGCTGCTAAACCAAGCACTCTTGCTCATCAAATGTGCTTTTGGGGCTGTGTTTGGTATTCTGTGACAAGTGATTGTGTGGGGATTTTGCTGGATGCAAACACTGAGAAAAGAAATCCCCTGTTTATTCTGCTGTTCTGGCTTACTCATCCCAGATATAATTTTCCAGTTCTGTTGAGAACCTTAGAGACCATGGGTGACCCTGTCCAGTTCTGTCCTGAATCAGCATGAAAAAGAAACAACATACAGGTATCTCCTCATAGGCCAGGATATTTATGTCAATCCCCTGTGTCCCACAGGAGAAAAGCCACTGTCCACCTTCTTCAGGGAAAAAAGGTGCTGTAGGCCACATAGGAGTGTCCCCTGGCCTGGCTCCAACCTATAGAGCCTCCACTTGGCCACTGAATTGCTCAAGAACATCCTCCAGGGTCACATGCAAGATTCTGGAATTTGAGAAGGAACTGTGCACAAGAATCAAACCTCCTCCTCAACTGGCCTTTTACGTTACAATTTACATGGTGTCAAGCATTTTATTTTATTTTATTTTATTATTTTATTTTATTTTATTTTATTTTATTTTATTTCATTTTATTTCATTTTATTTTATTGTTTTGCAGCAAAATTGGCCGAACCACTAAGTAAAGTAATTAACCTCAGGAAGATAAACAGGATACAGAAAGAAGAGAAAACAGCCATCTATAAAGGGCAGTTGTATTTTACTAATCTACTATAATCCTTTGCACATCTCAACAAATAAAAGCAGGTGTACCATTTTAGCTTGGATATTTGTGAATGAGCAGTATAAAAAGCAAAATCCATGGAAGGGTTAAACAGTGAGATAACAAAAATTGCTAATTATGCTTTACTTCCAGATGAGTGAAGGCTGTAGGGAATTATACAGGGACTTAACAACTCATAGTCACCAGAGCAGCACAATGCTATATGAAGTCCCCAGATGCCAAAGGCAGCCTGATGCGTGCTGAGAGTAATGCCAGGAATACTCAAGCACATCTCACACCGGGTTTGACATGCATCAAAACCAGTCTGAAAACAAAAGCGAAGGGACTCTCCTATTTTTCTTTCATGCTGCCTCAAAGCTTCCCATCATCCACACAGCTGCCTCCTGCAAACCAATCCTGAAAACGTCTTTTGATTAATACAATATTTTTCAAAGGTGGCAGAGAATACTTTGCTCATATTGCTCTCCTTTGTGGTCTTTTGTCTGATTCTGGCTATTTTATACCTTAAGCTTGGTGGGTTTGCTCTCTACATCTGCAAAATCTGGCTGCATCAATCCTGTTCCACTGGCCATGACTCCTGGTCAGCACAGTGATATGAATAATGTTACACGAAATTGAAACCCAGCAGCTTGAAAAAGGACTTCAGAACTTTTTTTTTCAATATATGACAGAATTACCTGACTACCTTGGACCACCATTCCATAAGAAATCACTGAGATAGATGGCTCTTAGTAAGGATAAGTGGCTTAGAAATTGAAATCTGGTATTCTTCCTTCCTTACAAAGTAAGTTTTTGTCTCATTTTTCCAATGTCACAAACCAGTTGTGAAGAAAAAAAATACAGGATCATCACCTGAAATATTACTCCCTAGTCGTTCCTTTAAATGTTTCTTGCAATTGCCTCTGAAATCTTTGTCTCCAATTACACTAGCAATTGGACAGGAGGGTAGATGGATCATGGCTCCACGGGAGGTGACAATTCCCCTTATTCCCAACCTGTTTGGCTGCATTCACCACTTAGACCGGATACTTTATGATCCCCCTAAATTCCAAATTACTGAGCTGTTTTCCAGCTATTTGGGCCTGTTACACAATGACGATCTCACAGAAACCCCAGGTTCAGAACAGAGCCACACCTGGAGTGGTCGAGGGACAAGCGGCCGTGGCTGGGAATTTGCTCCTGAGCTCCCATCTTCTTTTCAGCCCCTCTGCAGCCTTATAAACAGAGCGGGGAAAAAAACCTCCACTGGGATGCTGGGTTCTCCATCCGGCTGACGGGCGTAATCTGGCGCACATCGCGCTCCCAGATTGAAGATCACATGCGATCCCCGGCAGCCCCAGCATCTCCGGCCAGCTGCCTCCGCGGGCAGAAGTGAGTATGTTAATAAACACCCGAGTGAAAGGAAGTTGTTGGGTTGTAATTAACATATGCCACTAGTATCTGTCGCTTTGGCCAGCCGCAGCAGACAGGCTGAACCCATACATACAAATGAGTGTCTGCCTGAACTGCGGGGAGGGGAGGGAGAAATGATTTCATTGTGAGTGTCTGGTGCTGTCAGCAGCTTTAAATCACACGGGGTACTTACTAACAAAAACAGTAACGACCATTGTGTCCCGGAACAATAATACGGCTTTTAAAACCTTGTTTTATTCAGTAAACAGTTCGAAATGTTTGCTCCCCCTCTTCTTTTCGCCAGAGTCGCTTAATTTAAAAGGCAGTCCAAGGGAGAAGAACAAAGGTCCGGCCCACCGAGGGCATTTTCGACGTGGTTCATCTGCACCTGTATGGCCCTTTCGGAACGCCTCCTGGCGCTGCTGCCAGCGGGACAGGTGATGGCGGCAGTTCCGTGGGAATCACATCACCCCGCTGCTGATTAACGTCACCCAGGGTTTCTGGAAGGTGATAACGAGCCCAGAGCCTCCCACACTGGCCGGGATCGTTTAGCTGAAGTGGTGATGGTGCTGTGCTGCTTTCATTACCAGTAATTACCTCTGTTGGGCTGTGCGATGCCTACCTCACCAATTCCTCTCTCTTAGGGTGCTCGAAGATTAAAATGCACTGAAAAGCTCCTGCCCATTGGCACGGCCAGAGACATCCCTGTTAATTGCTATCGCTCTCTTCTTGCTCCAAAGAGATGTGTCAGGAAGTGAAGGCTTAGCAAGTTTTATCTTCTCTAAAAATAAAGCCTCTGAGAATTCAATAAATAATGATAATTTGTAACCCCCAAATATATTGCTGGAAGTTAATTGTAAGTCTTTCTCTTTTTTTTCACAAGTGTCTTAGTCCTCCTCTATGTTTTCAAATGTTTATTTACATAAGCAATTAGTTCAAGGACCACCACTACCAAACCCAGTAGATCTAGGACTGCAAATGTGATTCTGCTGAATTGCTAAACTGCTGTGAAAAACAACAAAGTCAGAAGCATCTGGGCTGTGGTCCAAGACATGGGATTTATATGATCACATTCTGCATCTTGGTTCAGTCTGACAGAATATTTTCCTACTTTTTGTGTTAAAAGCGCTTTAAAGGTCTCTGCAGGAGTTTGGAGGCATTTGAGATGGCAGATGATAATGAGATATTTCTATAGCGCAGAAATTATTTTCATTACATTTCCCAGTTTGCAGGCAAAGCTGTGGTCAGCAACCTTGTCTGACTCAGCCTCTCATCTTCCTGCTTTTAAAACCCCACAGTCCTCCTATTTATTGACATTTCAAAAAAATAGTTTTGAAAAAAATCCTGCTCTGTTGTTCTTGTTTCTATCTTTCTGCAGCAAAGCTGCTGCTGTCTCCAGTGGAATTTGTGTCCAAGTAGGCACTGAAGAGAAGCCATAGGATTCATCCCTGGTCAAGAGGTCCAGCAGGATGCAGCTGGTGCTCCCCAAAATGGCCTGGGAAAAGCTGTGGAACCATTCACTTCAGCTAGCCCTTCTCCAGGGAAAAAGACAAAGTCCAGATAGATGACAGAGTTGACAAAGGAATTATTCCATTTGATGGTTTTTCTGAAGATCATTATTAAATCCTTAGAAGCAGTTGTGGCAATGCATTCTCCCCTGCAGACAGGGATGGACCAGCCAGCTTGGATATGCCCAGCAGCACTGCATGCACACTGGAGCTCCAAAGTGTTGGGTTTTTTTCAGGCTTTTCACCTTCCATCTTATCCCTGAATGTAATTCCCCCATTTCCCTTCTGCTTTACATCACGTGGGCAAGAGGCCTGTGAAGCCACCCTACATCTTTGGGACCATGCCAGGGTTGTCCTTGCCACCCTTTACTGTACCTTCATCAGTCAGTGTCATCTACTGAAAACAAGACTCAGGCTGACACCCAGATTTCTTCAAGGACCCACGATCCTGGCCCTACCTGCCCTCAACACCTCAGAGGGGATCAGAGGGCTGCAGCCTCTATGACCAGGCTTGCATTGGTGCCCCTGCACCAATGCACTGCAAGATGGCACTGGAACAATGTCTTCACATCGGGACCTCAATATGCTGCCATATTTTTGCGTAGAGAAATATCCCTGTAGTGCCACGTCATGAAGATGCTGCCTCTTGTCAAAGGATTTCAACAGCACTTTAATCTGTCTTTGAACTTCAGGCCATTCCCTCAAGTTCTGTCCCTGGTCACCACAAAGAAGAGATCAGTGCCTGCCCTTCCTCTTCCCCTCACAAGCAGGTTGTGGTATCCGCTCAGCCTCCTCTTCTCCAGGATGAAAAGACCAAGTGTCTTCAGCCACTTCTCACACGGCTTCCCCTCAAGGCCCTTCACCATCTTCAGTGACCTCCTTTGGGCACTCTCTAAGAGCTGAATATCTTTTCTATATTGCAGTGCCCCAAACTGCACACAATATTCCAGGTGAGGCCACCCCAGTGCAGAGCAGAGCAGGACAATCCCCTCCTTTCACTGGCTGGTGATGCTTTGCCTGATGCCCCCCAGGACACGGTTGGCCCTCCTGGATGCCAGGGCACTGCTGACTCAGATTCAATTTGCCATTGACCAGGACCCCCAGGGCCCTTTTCACGGCACTGCTTTCCAGCATCTCATTCCCCATGAGAATGTAAGAGAAAATCAGTTTTAAGAGATGTTTTCTTCTTCTATAATGTGGTCAGCTGCTGTGTGAGGTATGGATATGAGTCAGTATTTTTAAAGATGGCACAAACTTCTTCTCCCAATGTCCATTAACCAATCTCTTCCCTTAAATACAGCTTGCACATACATGTCCCTACAGCTCTAGTAGGTCCCATATTTCTACCATGCTAAGTGTATTATGAGTAATTTCTTCCAAAGGTAAAGGAAATTCTGTATGTAATCTGAACTTTGTATCGCTTATTTGTATGGAAAGCCTTCATTTCTGGCTGCCACACTGAAGATCATTCAAATGACTTGGCTTCTTTCATAGCATGCATACTTGTTGCTTTCAGAAACCTCACCTCTTTTTAGAATGTCAGAGGCCAAGTGGTGGAAATTGCTGGTCACCTTTGAAAAATTGGCCCTTCTGTGTTGTCTGTGCGTGAGAATGACTGGGAGGGCAGCAATCTTGAGGCCATGGCCATTGGTGGCCAGGGAAAGAAGGTTGCTGGTAGTTTCAGTGCTCCTGTGCTGCTCTAAGTCCTTCATCAGTTGAGTCTTCCTGGGAAAGCTAGGGCAATTTAAATTTCAAATGTAGCAAAACAAGCAAGGAAGAAAAAGGGTCTACTTTTGAAGACCCTTTTTATGCCTTATTTAAAAACTGAAAGAGACCCAAGTGAGGTCTCACTGCTCAGTCCCTCTAATCTCATTAACTTTGTCATGAGTTTGTTTGGGTCTTTTCCCCAGTTTGTGATGGTGATAAGTCCTGACAGCCATGAGACAACATTTCTGAGTCCCTGGCTTCACACTCAGCAGTAAGGGCTGAAGAGCAGGAGCTGCTCCTCCCTCCAGGTTTGCCTTATTGGAGACTGACTTTCTGCTCTGTTCATTTATTCACATACTTAGACGAATTCATTATTTTTCCATGTGCTCTCCAACATGGCCTGCATCTCAAGTGGCTGTAACTCCGTATCTGAACTTAGGGAAAAAAGGTAAACTCTCTTGGCATCGTGTTTCAGTGGCTACTGTCTCAGAGGCATCATGTCTGAAAAGAAACAGAGAAGGCACCAGTGGCCAGACAGGGAAGAGCTATAAATGTCATGGCCACAATAATATTAAAGAGCCATGCTCTCCCACAACCTTTTAAAGTATATATCATTCAAAATTTATTTGAGCTTTCTGCCTGACTTTTTTATATATAGATCCTGTTTGACAGTTGTTTCTCCCTCACAGTTTTTAATGCTTTGGCATCATAAAAGTGCATTTCTACTCAGATACCAGATGTGTCCTCCAATAACAATTATGTAGCAGAGAGTAAAAACCCTATTGTTTAGCCCAGTGAATTGAACTGTTTAATCAAAGGAGCCAGATTGTTATTTCTTTGCTGCACATTTATAATGCTTTGTTTGACTTCTAATATATTCACGCATATATATGTACATAGACATATAAGTTTCAATGCTTCAAGCACTATGATCTGCAGCACAAGTAAAGGGGAGCTCCCCTGTTGATGAGAAGCTGCTGATCCATCACAAAAGTGTCTCTGTGAGCAGGCCTGGGTCCCCAGGGTTGACATCTCGCTAAGCCAGGGTCCCCATGGGTACAGGCTGGTGCTTTGGCAGCACCTCACCAGCTCCCTGGAAGGAACAGCAACTTCCCCTGCAACATGCCAGGTCTGGCAGAGGGTGACTCAGGGGGCACATGTGTTGCTGCTCTGAGCTGTGGATGCAAAGCAGGGGAAATGCAGTATTAGGCAGGCAGGAGAGAAATACAGGGGATGCCCTGGCCCCCAACCAAGACAGTTTGAAGGGTGGATTACCAGCTGTCACTGGACTTAAAAGGAAGCTCAGAGCAGCCAAAAAATACAGTCACAAATGTGAAATGTTTACTAGCAGCCAGCACTGTTCTTCCACTAAAGGTAGCAACCAGGCAAGCGATGCAAAGCTGCTTTTCTGATAATGGTCTGCAACAACCTGTTCCTCCTTCCCCAAAGCACAGTGATAACCACTAAACACCCTCCTCTCCCTTATCTGAGATTACTCCACTGTCTCCAGCATGCAGTTCCTCCAGTCTGCCCTGACCCTCTTCCCAACCCGGTACCTTTGCAGACAGGCCAGGTGAGGAGGGAAACGTGCGTGCTCCCAATTCACCCAGACTTCCTTGTGCTGCTGCAGCTTCCTTGGCTTTATGGTGTGCCTGTGGTTTCTTTGCAGAAGCGCTCCCTGCCCCACATCCTGATGTGAGAAAACATATCAACCCCATTAAATGCATTTCCATAAGATTACATCTCTCTGGAACACCTCTGGATGGGTGGCTCTTCATCTCATAGGCTTCCAACCCCAGGTTTAGCTCAGCTAAGCCTTTCCCTATATCAATAGACTGTTGGAGGATTAAACACATGCAGGGAGTGTGTCCTGCAAATAAATCCTGCTTTCTGCTCTGGATGTTCACCTAAACTTTCAGCAATTTGTCTTCCAACCATGCCTTTACACAATAGCCTTCATTCTCACATCAAAGCTGCCTGTTGCAATTTTATAATATACTGTGGCAATAGGACATAGCTAGTTGTTTCTCTGGGACTTGGCAGTGCAGAAAACCTTTTCTCTCTGTTTTCTGCCTCCCTTTAATGCTACCTGACAGTAGGCAAATAGCACTTGGTGTGTCATCCCTTGTCTGTGCCTGCCTGTTTAAGTTCTCATTTTCACCTACTATAACCTTTCTTCCAGAGTGAGCTGTACGTGTAAACTCACATCAGGCCCAGACAATCTGCACTGGAAATAATGAAGGTTTTAGATACACAGCTTTTCAACTAAAGTTTTAGCAAAAGCTAGTTCAGGCCATTTCCCTACCAAAACTGCAGGCCTGAAGTCGTTGCAGTTCCTGTGCTGCAGCCAGCTGTATTAAGTGGTATCAAAAATCCTGATGACCTCTTCCAAAAGACAGCCACCAAAGCTTCCTTCTGCGTCAGCCTGGCTGTTCTCTGCCCTGGAGATAGGCAGTCCCAGGTCCCTGAGACAGAAAAAGTGTGTTAGGTTACTGCCAAATAGGAGAGAGCGCTAGGAGTCAAGAGATTCGGGCTTGTTTCCCAGACTGGAAACAGTTGTCCTTTATGGCCTTACGCAAAAACAGTTTTTCTCTGTTTCCCCTGGGTCCTTATCAGGAAAACTGGAACAGCATTTTCTTACTCCCAACCTGTCCTGCCCACCAGAAAGTGAAGTTTTACAGTGAAGGAGCTGAGTCTTGCTACAAAAGGGTACAGCACAACCAGGTCCTGATCTGGGTGGCGTGGGGGGTGACAGGGTAATTTTCTAAATGCAGGGGGGAATAACTCAGCTGATGTTTCTTTAAACTCTCTGGTACAGGTTAGAAACAGCTACAGTTTCCTCAAAATCAACAGGGATCATATTCCCCACCGAAAATCCTCCCTAGGGTCACCACGAGTTTACAGTCCTCCAACCTCAAGATGCTTTGCCTTCTCTGGTAAGGCCATGGTTTTATGGGAATAGAGTGTTTATGGGAGGAGGATGGCTTTCACTTTGCACCACCAACAAGGCTTACACATTTTTGCACCACCTGTTTTGTTCATCAGTACTGCAACTCTCAAATCCTTGAGGAGAACCTCTTTTGGTTCCCTATTTTTTTTTTTATTTCTTCAATACCTTTCAAGAAATTATAATTGTAAATGCCACCAGGTGATTTTCTTGCACACAGCCTTCTAAGATCTAAGCACATGAATGAGTTTGGTTTCATGTTGGGAAACATGCAGCTTTTACACCAGGCTGCATGTCGAGCAGAAATACTGCCATGGGAAAAGGAAGTTTTCTTTGTATCTAGGTATTTAAGTCAAGGGTTCTTTCCTTAGATTTTGACTGGAGATTTTTGGAGGAAGCATCTGACCGGCATACTGCCAACCTGTGCTGGCGATGGCAAAATCTCATTCCAAAAATGATCCATCTCTGTGTGCCTCATGTCATGACCACCAGTGAGCTGCAAGGTGCAAACTTCTGCTAGGACTTGACAGGGCAACAACACAGACTGCCCAGAAAAACAACACTTTAATTTCAACGAGCCTGTTGGATGTCAGCATTTCGCATGCCCCTAGTGAGAGACAAAACCATTCACAATGATGTGCCAGTCAGGGCTGCAGCCAAGTGGACTTGAGAGCAGGAACAGCTGGATTTTAGTGGGCTGTTAAAGTGCTGCAGCCAAAAGCCATCATTGTGGACCTGCTCACATACCACAGACCTCTGGAGAGGATCATCTGCATACTTACAAGGATCACAGATCTTGCACTTCCCCTGTCAATGAACATTTTCCTTTTGGGTACAGTACGTTCCTGCAGATTCCAACGATAAACTACTCTAATGGCCTTTGCAGTCATCTGATTTAGCTACAGAAAAAATGTCCTAGAGCTGAGCTGGAGATGCAGCTCCCTGCTGCATCAATCTGCATGGGAACAGGGTGTGTGCAGCACGTTCCATCCACGGATAAGCTAATCCCTTCTGCAGATAAAAACTGCCAGCAAAACATAGCCTGAAAAAGGTAGTTCCCAAGGTTATTTATTTTTTTAAATGATGGATAAAATTTCAGTGATAAAATAATTTCCTTGAAATACTTTCATTCAAATAGTTTTCTTCCTTCTGAAAGGCTTAATTTTTCCTTTGCTGATTTTTTTTTCTTTTTTTATCTCCTAAGTGGTGTGAGAAAGGGCAGAGATCACCCTGATCTGAATGGGGGATGTGCAGCTATAAAACCACGTTTTGTGATACAGGAGCACGTGCCAGGCCAGCTGGAGCTAACGTGCACGGTGGGGGGATGGCTAACACCCTGTGCCCCATCAAATAAATGTCTCATTGTGCTGGAAAATGTATCATTGTGTTAATTCACAAGAGTCCTGCAGACAACTAAAATGAAGGTTGTTTTGTAATACTACGGCTCAGGCCATATCCATGGCTTGGATCATGTTGGTGGGCTACACCTTGCCGAGATGGAGCCAATGAGAGGTGCAGGCAGGGCACCATGTGTGTGCTGCAGCCAGCTCAAAGCTTCAGACTCAGGGATGGAGTTGGGGATTTATTCTACAGTGAGGGCTGAGCTTCTTTGATTAATCGCGTGTAAGTTTAGGCAAAACACCAAATAGCACAAGATTTTCTATAAAGCCATAAAAAAGTTGGCAGTGCTGGAGAAGTGGAGAAAAATGAATTGTTTTTTCAAAGTCACATAATTAGTTTAGTAGGGTTGGGAGCCAAAGCCTGGAAAACTCTACAGAGCAAAAAATCAAAGGAACTGAAAAAAAATAAAGGGCACATCTCTGGCTTAAGTGCTGCCCTAGACTTTGTAGAGTATTCTCTACCCCTGTTGTGCAGTGCAAGCTGTCTTCTGGAAAGCAGATTTGCAAATGGGAGGATTTACTCTGATGGCTGTGAAAACCAGTGAAGTGCCATGGGATCAGGCAGGAAATCCAGCACTGGTGGGCTTGTGCTTGCCCATCTGAGAGCCCACTGCTCTGAGGCTGTCCTGCTACTGACTCAGTAGACAATAGTAAGGGGAAGCATGAAATGTTACTCATAAAATAGGTCAAAGGAGAAAGAAATGGATGAACCTTCTTCCTGGGCTGGCTGACCCATGCTGCTGCCTGCAGCACGTGAAGACATTGCATCCAGATGTCTTTGGCTGTCAAACTTCTTTCAGATGGTTTCATGGACAGTGCCTTTGAACAGACATTTTAATTGACCCCTCTGCAGAGAGGCAAGGTAGAAGAAATGGGTGCTCAGCTCCTAAACAACAGCAGTGAGGGAACAATGATTCAACACATTTGCTCCATAAGGGATTTTTTAAGTTTACCTGGTGAAATGTGTCTCTGAATGCAAGTTTATATCATATCCTGGCATAGATTTAACAGAGATCACCAAGAGAAAGAGGGATTTAATGCCTCCCCTGCCACTCCATATTAGACATCAGATTTCAACACCTATCCCTGCTTCTCTCTCAAGTAAAATAAATGGACATGTTATATATTCTTTCCCAAACCCTTCAGATGAGCTGAAGCTGCGTATATCTATTTTTGGGTTGTCTGCTAGCTCATTTCCTAGTACTCCTAAAGCACGCAGCAAGCAGAGCACTATACAGAGCACTATACATATCTATAACATGAAAAGATATATGAAAAATAGGTGAGGAAGCTGAATTACAGTAACAGTAACTTAAAAGGATTTGGTGAAGCTGTAATTAGGTTAATTTTCCACCAGTGTAATTGCAGTGATGTAAATGGCAAATAACTCACATAGGCAAAAATGCTAATTGAGGTTGGATCTGTTGCTGGAAAATGGTGCAAGGATGGCACCCCCAGAAGCTAGGCAAACTACACGTTTCTTGGAGAAAACTTCAATAGAGGAGAAATCAACAAACATATCTGGGCAGGGACTGATCAGAGACCAAATGAGAAAATCAAAGTGTACCACCTGGGACTCCCGGAGGCCCCAGTGATAGGTATTTACCCTGTATACCACAGAGAGGACAGCAAAGTAATTCCTGAAAAAGAGGACTTGTTCTAGGAGTAACTGTGTTCTTGCCACTTGGATGTTCTAAGGATGTAAATGAGGAAAAGCCTATGGGGGAAAATGATATCTTTTAGTAGATTAGCTAAAGACCACTGAGAGAAAGCAGCACATAAGCCTCCTGTGGGTACTTTCTCCATTAGGTACTCACTGTGTAATATAAATTGGTTTAATATAAATTATATTAGGAGAACTAGGTATAAGTGCCTGACAGGATGGATGGCAGACAGTTGGCTCTCTGCAAAGGCAACAGCAGTGCCTGTAACATTGACAGTCTAGAGACGTGAGCCAGGCAAGGGTACAGGGAGAGGTAATATTGTGAAATCTATATATATAACTCCACTGTGCAGCCAGAGACAGGATCTCTGCTCTATGATCTCCCGGGACAGAACCACATAAAGGTTTATTTCTGTTCCAATATCTTCTAGAATAAATTACTCTAGAAATGCAAAATGAAATCAATAATAATACAAATGGGTGACTACACTTTATGTGATTTCTGTCTCAATTTTTCATCTTTGTTAGCTTTTTAACAAAGCTCAGCATCAAGTGTTCCAAGCACACTTAAAATAGGAACTAATCAATTTTCCCAGCACTCCAGTAGAACAAGGTAAGCTGTCTCATGTGTTTTAGCAGATGAAAAACACTAAACCAAAAAGTTAAGAGGTTTGTCCAAAGGCTCAGGGGACGCTTGTGCCTGTGACTACACCTGCAACTTCCTAATACCCTCTCTGCTATTTTGCCATCTAGCTTCTTTCTGTCTCTCCTCCAAAGATGCTAACATAGGAGTTGGGTTCAAGATCTCTTGGAGCACTTGCAATTTTTTAAGTGGTTTCCTATATCAAAACCCAAGTGAAAACTCTCTGTCTATATTTCTGTAACTAGGCACTCTGCAACAGAGAAAAGAGATAATTAAACTAGTCTAGGGCATGGGAAATCCCTCCTCCTTGACTTCTGATGTGACCTGAGTAAGTTTGAGCCCTAGTCTTCTTAACTCCAGCTTCCCACCACTAAACCACTATAAAACCATGAAACAGGAATGTTGTTAGAAAAAATCCACACAAAGTTCAATGATCTATACTTTATGTTCATAAATAATGTATATACAATGAATATACCTTATATGATGTGGTTACCTCAGCACATAATGAGGAGATTCTTAGCACCAAAACCCAACAAAAAGGGGGAAGTTCTCCTTCTTGGTGCTTTGTGTGTGTGTGTGCTGGCATCATCTCATTCGTTTTTCTCTTCCTTTCATTTCCCTGTTTTCACATCCCAGCAAAACAGCTTGTTTGTCTATCTGCCATTAGCTGCAGTGTTTGCACATTAGTTGCTGCCTTTAGAATTCTTACATGCTTCAGTAGTGTGAAGGAAATGCAACTTGGTGGCTTGTAGTGACAAAAAAAATAATTCCAAAAGCCTCTGGATTTAATAAAAAACCCTACGAAAACCCTTTCCAGAACTCAAAGCAATTTATTCTGATGGAAGCTCCCATACGTACCACAGGGCAGATTCTCCATTCACAGAGCTAGAAACCTGAAGTCATGCCTAGTTATCCCAAATACAGCCATGTAAAATTACTGCTGCTGAGCACCGTCACAGCCCTCTCGGTTACCAGCTCACCTACACAGGTGACAGCTTGAGAAGAAGGGTTGGTTGCAGGGGAAAAGCTGACTGCCCTCCAGAACAGCTACATTAGGTGGCTTTGACATTGAAATATTCGACGCTCTTTGTCACTAAGACTGAATTTTTTTCTCTTCTTTGACGGTTCCATCATAAGCCAAAGATGACAGCAGAGTTGAGGAGCTTATCTGCATGAGCTGCTGCCCTATTTAAGCAAAGGACTAGAGTTTTGCTCACCAAATAGCTTTTAACCTGCTGCCAATGTGTGAGACCTGTCTTGTTTGAGCTCTTACAAAGATAATGAGCCCTTTTCTCTCAGGTAAAGCAAAGCAAAGGCAGGAAGAAAATGGTGAAAGCACTGTTGAATTAGGTAATCTACCTTTAGTGGTGGGCAATGGCCTCAGTTTGGCAGAGGATAGAGAATACCCTCTCTCAGCAAAAGATAAACATGAGAACTTCATTTGCAATGACCAAATTGCATGGCTCCTCCTTGAAGCTATCGAACACAGAACTTTCTGCTCAGCATTATCCTTGCTGAAGGCAAAAGAAAGCTTCAGGGAAACCTCTGGAAGACACCTCAGCCTCAGGCAGAAGCTGACAATGCAGCAATGACTCTCGGGGTAATGATTGTGAGGAGAAGTATAGTAAAGCTTTTGAAAGTGAAGAGTAGAGCAGAAAGAGCAGCCAACTAGTAAACAAACAAATAATCAAGAACCAACCAAATCCCTGAGAAATTAAATGAAACAAACCTAAACAAATCCTGCTCACCTCCATGACTAACTCCCACTATCCTGTCTAGATGCATGGGTTTAGAGCTCTGGGAAATGGATTCCTCCTTGGGCTTTGAGAAGCCAAATGCTAAAAGCTAGGTGAGAACTAATTATCATCAGAAAAAGGTCTATTCAGCATTAGAAGTCAGTTTAATGGATTCCAAATAGAAGTGGCATGCAGCCACTTTGCATCATGAAGGCAAATCATTATTTCTTCATATTTCTCTGTAAGTAGAGCCAAGGGACTCAGAGGGGACCAGCACTCTCATGCACTACAAGATAAACACAGAAGCCAAGAGAGACTTCACCCAGGCAATCTTAGGTACATGCATAAGCTCAGGACACAAGAAGCCAAATAGCCCCTGAACAATGGAAGAAAAAAGATACACTAGTTTATGCCATTTTTAGGTACGTTATTCCTTACCTTGTTGGGTCTGATTTGAAGTTGTATAATTATGTTGAAGTATCCCACATTTCTCCCTCTGCCTTTGGCTTGACTATAGTGCAAATTCCAGAGCAGAGCAAAGCCAAAACTACTCTAAATCTGCTTTGGAGCCCAACAAATCTACTGTGATGTGCCCTTCGAAGAATAACTTGGACAGTCCACAGAAGCAGGAAGCAAGTGTACAAGGCAGAGCTTGTCACCAGTGCCGGACCAACTTCACTGGAAGTTCAGGGACCTGAGGGAGGAAAGCTTGGGCAACATCATACAATGCATTACCTGAAAAGTGTGAGACCATGATTCACAGGACAGTCCTTGCAGGGCAGACTAACCCAAACTCTGTCATGTTTGGAGTTGCTTTGAAACAATATGTGGTTTTTTTCTATCGTGTTTACAACACTCTTAGTCAGACTGGACCAAAGAACTTGAATTCATGACTGAGCGGCCAGGGTGGCTTCTGGAGAAGTACATGGTCAGGACGTCAAAGCTGGATACAGCTGCAGAGGGGGCAGCTGCAGAGCTTCACATGTCAGCCCGTGACACCACCAATGTGCTGGATGGTGTTAATGGTGAGGAATGACAAAGGCCCTCTTAATTCCCACCAGTAAATCTGCTCCTGTAATGTTGCCAAGTCAGGGTCTCAGGCCAAGCATTTGCTGCAGTAATTCTGCCTTGTGCAGAAAGGCCCTTGGTGGGGTCACAGCCCAGATTAGGCTGCGTTCTCCCATTTCTCTGTGGCATCTCCAAAGAGATGGGAAAGAGGTGCTTGCCTTGCCCTGCAGAGCCACCCCCAGGGTTGATGGACATGTGGAAACTCCCAGCACTGCAGGCAGACCAGCAATTTCTTTCCAGAGGCCCCTTCAGGTGCTTTTCTGCCCGTCATCAGCAGAAGCACAGCAGAGCTTGCAGACACCCACCACTGCAGCCAGCCAATGCCACATGCTGAAGCACATTTGACATATTAACTTAAAAAAGCCCCAAACATTTAAACGAGTGATGTCATGAACTCTAATGAGCCTCAGAGCCTCAGTCAGTAGACTTTTGTCTGTGACAGATAAAAAAGAGGATGTATTTCTCTGCAAGGTTTGGCGATCAGAAACCATTTTCTACTATGGGGAGCAACGAGCAAAGAAACACTGGTTATGAGAGAAGTAAAATGTGGTGTTCACCAAAAGCGTTCAGGAAGTGACAGCCCTGATACAACAACTGACTCACCTGAAAATCCATAGATGAGTGATAAAATAATATCAAGGCAAACAACTAATTTTGAGCAGCACCTGCTGCACAGAAGTCACTTGAAGCAATATCGTGGGCTCAACATGCTTATACAAAAAGAGAACCCAGTCTGGTCAAAGGTAAGAACAGCTATAAATAACACCAGCAGCAAGAGAACCATATCAAACAGGATTTTGATCACGCAGAGAGCAACAGCAGTCAGTTGAACAGCTGAAAGGCAAAGAGGACCAAAGACCGATACTCAGTGACAGGGACTCTCTGGGGAAGCAAGGAGAGGAGTTATCTTTGGGGATTTAAACAACCTGTCGTCTGTGCTGCACTGGTTTCCTGTATGACCTTGAGGAAGTCACACAGCATGTTTCAGTGCCCTGACATAGAACAGTCTTTCTGAGAGTGTGTCTGTGCAGGTTTGTAGAGCACTTTGTAATGCCTGGATAGGAAGAGGTACTTGCTTTTTGGGATTGAGAATTGGTTGGCATATTACAGCATTTGTGACCAGCCATATTTATAACCACCTGCCAGTAAGGAGAGCTGCAGCTTTCACAGCAGCTCGGTCCACAGTGGAACAAGCCTGGAACAGTGCAGCTCTTGTTGTTATCCCACCTTAGAAGCTGAACTAAAATTCAGTTTCGAGTGAACACAGCACTAATTCCCATACCCAAACCTTCAACTAAGCACTTGCAGTGGTTGCCAACATGTACAGACAAATGAGAAGTTTACCCTG
The DNA here is from genome assembly GCA_013396755.1 of Sclerurus mexicanus. NCBI lineage: Eukaryota > Metazoa > Chordata > Aves > Passeriformes > Furnariidae > Sclerurus > Sclerurus mexicanus. The sequence continues at coordinate 967,835 of VWZF01005682.1, read as the reverse complement.
GAGCCCTGTCTTTCTCAGTGCTCCCTGTCCCTAATCGTGTGACCCATTATCTGAAAAACTTCCATAGCTCTCTCCAGAGGTGGTTTAGTCACACCTAAAATCCCTTTGTTTCTTTGCAGGGCTCACTGGAGGTGTGGGCTGCCTGTGTGCAGATAATTCTGAGTACCTACAGAGCTCCTGACAGACTGTTCAACAACCATCCTGTGTTGTAGGCATGGACAATCCCACTTCCACTTGACTCCTTGTCACCAAGATCCTCCCAGGGAAGAGCTAACCGGGTCCTTTTGATTCCCTGAGACAGCCCATAAGTGAGGCACAGGCCAGTCCCCCAGCAGCCTTAGCATGCTTGTTTAAAAAGAAACAGATGTGAGCCAAAGGTTTGAGCCTGACCCTCCTTCCTTTACTGTGCTGCCTCTGCACAGCTATTTCTCAACACGAGAGACATGCCTGCTCTCATTGTTACCCCATTTCCTAATTGATCTGGATCCCAGCTGCAGATATTCCCATTTTTAGTTAATCCTTTTTGTTTATAGCCTGCAAAAGGCATGATGTGGTTGGAATAAAATGCACTGGATCTCCTTCTGTGTGTAATGCTCTCACAGGGGTAGTGGCATTCCCTGCCAGAGGAAGCAGCCCAGCAAACCACATGGCAGGGCATTACAGTAATCTAATCAGAAGGAGATAAGAGACTGGATGAGCTTTGCAGTGTCTGATATAGATAAATACCAGACCAAAGCTTTTCAATGTTCATGAGAGAATAAACCAAAGCATTTAGATGACTGCAGAAAAGATTTTTTCGAACAATAAGAACAATTAAGATGAGATGTAATTGGTACCTCACATTTTAAAAGCAAACCCAAACTCATTTCATCCATGTCTCTGTACTTGCCCACTTCCTTTGGCAAGCAAAAAGAAGCTTTAGTTCGATTAGCTGATTTGACTGCATACAACTCCTAGCTGAGAAAACACTTCTCAGGGACTAATTTATTCCACAAATATAACATTTTCCTGCTCACAAAATACCCACAAACACATTGCAGTTTCCTTACATATTTTTCTTTGAATTTTTTTGGCACATTTGCATGAATTGTCTGCGCCTTCACTGTCTGCAGTGTTTAATGCCTGGAATCCAAGCGGTTGGTTAGGGGCAGTTGGTCACGTACATCACGTGCTATTATTTCTGCTGGTCTCTGGCAGGGACAGTCCTTCGTGGGGTTCAATTCAATGTCCTTTGATGTCAATGAGAGTCTCTCTCTTTGACTTCAGTGCACTTGGGTGCAGCCCTTTGTTAGGGAACTGGGAGAAGCCACTGGGCTTTCAGTCTCTCAGGCTGGCCTCAGATTTATTTAGGAACTCAGCAAACGTTCATGCCTTCCCGCACAGGCCTTTCTCAGCTCCACTCCTAAGAAAAAACTGAAGTTTTCGAACATGGAGACAACATTTTGTTTCCTTGCAACTTGCATGGTTATTCAGACCAGTGAAAAATAGGCATAAAATGAGCATAAAATGCCCTGCTGAACTTCACACTCCACTCCGGTGCAATCGGCAAATATCAGAGGAGTGATGCAAGCCAAGGTCATCACAAGGGTTTGCCACTTTAATTTCAGTATTGCAAGATGAAGACCCTGTCTCACCCCACAGAAGTCCACAGTTTAGAAGTTTGGACTCCTTTCTCACCAGGAGGCACAGTCCCTGCCCCCAGCAAATGCCTATTTTTCTGCTTGTCCATCTCCCTGAGCTTATTGGCACCTGCCTCCAGGCACCTCCAAACCCATGTCCTGACAACGCCAGGCCATCACCTGCCGCAAGAGGATTGTTGGGAGAAGCTGGCAAGTCTGCGTACGCTGAGGTGCCTATTTTGATCTCTAGCATTCATGGTGCTGTGAGGAAGCAGAAGAACCAGAAGGACTGGCACCAAGATTTTTCTTTTCCTACTCCTCCAGGGCAATGCTGTACTGGCAGCTCATTTAATTTTAAGACTGTCTGCATATAAAAATATAAATTGTCTTCTCTTCAAGATCTGGTTTAAAAATAGCACTGTTTGAGGAGTATATAAATAAGTAATCATTTGGAACACAATATTAGAGCTCCCTTCTTTAATTAAATGGTTGCTTGATGCATTTCAAAGCTCTGTTCTGACTCAGTCTTCCTATATCTCTGTACTTTTCCTGTTATGAACAAACCTTGGCTAACTGCACCATGAATTTTAAAGCAAACTAGATGGCTCAGAGTAATAGGACTATTAATATCCTAATTGCTGAGATGTGCTTGGGACTAGCCCGTTCTTATGCAGACACAGGAAGAAATAACATCTCAGACATGCCCGTTAAGCAAAAATGGCTTCAATGGCCATCACTGCCTCCTTTTGACACCTGGTTTACAGGAGAACATAGAGAAAATATTCTAATGAGAGGGCACATATTTATTTTTTTTTCTCTCAACCCACATAGCATTTGCTAGACACAGCCAGGAATGTAATCCTGACTATTCAGACCAACCCCTCTTCTGGTCCTGAATGCTGCTGGAGGGTGAGTAGAAAGGCCATGCGTTTCCCTTTGTTCGAGTGCATTCTTCGTGTAATCCCTGGATTGGGTCAGACTTTTTTTTAGTATCACAGAAGTGGGGAATGGAAAAGACACATGACATGAGGCCAACAGTTCACCCCAACCCCAAGCAGGATTATTGACTCTGTTTTACTTATTAACTCTATTTCATCCTCATGGTTTTTGTCTTGTCCAATTTTAAATTTTTGAAGTCACACAGCTTTTGCCCAACTCCCTGTGGTGCTGTTAGAAAGTACATTTCCATAAAAGCTCCCTTCAAGGTCTATAGCTTCTCTTTCTTAATTTCACCCAACTATTTTTGCTGTCCACTTAAAGGATATCAAACGCTTTACTTGGAGTTTTAGGGGACCATTGGTGACTGTTTAGCTCTTCTGTACATATTCAGCAGTTCTTTTTTTGCTTGCAGGTCCTTGTCATGCTGGGAATCAGATTTCCCCAGCACATCACTCTTCTCATGTAAGCTTGTGATCAGCTGCCAAACAACCAGAAGCAGTTTCTTTTTTTTTCTTTTTTTTTTTTTTCCTGAATGACATGAGGGAAAGGACGGGAGGTCCTAGCTAGAAGAATGCAAGGAAAATCACAGCCTTTGCCTCTGGCTGGCTTGCTTATACACTTGCTTTTTGGGAGGGAGAAAAGGAGAATAAATTATGTCTGAAGATGACCATTTTTCATCTGACATGAATGGACCTAAAAATTCCCTGGAGTCTTTCCCCAAAAGGCAACGCAAACTGTGTGTGACATGGTATTGGGTCCACACAATGGTACTAAAGGCACATTTGGTGTCTAAAGCAGCCCTGGGAAGCCACAGTCATGTGATGGAGCTGGGAAAGAGATGAGGCATGCTTCTTGGGAGCTCTCTCAGTGCAGTGTTCTACTTGCTCTGGTATTGTATACAGAGCAGTACAACCTCATAAGCCCTTTGTTAGCTCTCATCCCTCATTGCTCCAGTTTAACTGAGTAAATGCTTCTTCCTTCTCTCCCACCTGAGATTAATGCCCACCAACCCAGGCAGGTCTGCTACAGCTCTAAACCCACAGCCACCACTTCAGCTTCAAAGGGATGGACTGGTCCTCACCCTGAACATTCACACGCAAGGCTTGCACAGCAGCATTTGATCAAAGCTGATATGGGGCCAGCCCTATTCAGAGTGTGTTGCACACATGATCCTGACACAACTCCATGAGAGGCTTTGGGGCTCCACAGCTGGAAGCTTAGGAGCTCCTTAAAGGTCTGGTCAGTAAGATTTGTGTTAAGATTTGTTCAGATATCTGACAGAGATGAGCTGCTTTTAAACCCCATGTTTAAATCACCTTTGCATTTACAAACAACTGTTTTATGTTGCCAGACACTTTTTGTCCTTTAAAATACAACCTCTGCATTAGGAGGACCCTCACACCTTACACAAGTGTGCTGCTCCCATTCACATATTTTCTTTTGAATTCCTTCTAAATATGCAGTGATATTCAGCAGAAGAGATGATGTTCAAAGTAAACATAGGTGCACATTTCTAAATGTGCATTATAAGATACCTTGTAAAGCTATCATGAGTTTCTTGTGGCCTCACACAGTTTGCTTGGCTGCTTTTGTTTTTATAAACATGAGTCTGCCTGGATGCCAAGTTCAGGTGGTGAACAAGCATTAGATGGAAAACTGCTGTGGGAGAAAGAACAGAGCTCCTTTTAAATTTTCTCCAGCTCTTCTGAGCTTGAGAGGAGAGGAGTGACAGACCAGGCAGGAGCAATGGAGCATCAATGCACATGGTGGGGTTGTGACAGTGCTGGGAAGGAGCTCAGGCACATCAGAAATACAACTTGGGAAAGGAAATTTTCAGAGGAAAAATGAAGTGAATTCATCTGAAAACAATTTTTTTTTCAATTAAGAAGAGGAAGAAGAGATATTACCTTACTCACTTTGGTCCTAATTTTAAAGCACTTGGAGTAGAGTAACTTCATAGGAACATTTTCAACATCCAGAAGTGGTTCTTCTCGATTACACAGGATCCTCTGTTAAGTTGCCTGAGGCTTGTGTGGTAACAGCATTATTCAAAATAGCAGTGGCTTGTCTTTTATCAATTAGGAGAACAATGGCAGAATCATCTTTCACTAATCCCTAATCCTCCCCACAACTGCTTGAGATCCCCATTCAAAGAATCTTCATTTTACTTACATGTTCGTTGGGATGGCAGCTGTGGGATTGGATCAAATATCTGTCAGATTCTGGGACATTTTAAGCCTCATAATGGGAGTAAATAACAGAGTCCAAGAAGAAATGTTTAGGGAACAGTGCAAGAAAAGTTCTGTTTAGAGTTAGACATTTTAAAATTGCAGTAGTTATGAGATATAAGTGAGGTACCAGCCAGGGTCCATGTGTATGTGACTACAAGAACTTCATGGAATTTATTCCCCTTCCTGCCAGACCAAAGTGTGGTCAGCTGATTGCTAAACCTGTGTCCAAAACTGGCAATGGGAGTTTTGTCACTGCCACCTCAGATTTCCAAACGTTGACCGTCCTATGGAGAGCAGGATCATGCAAACATTGAAATATGGGCACTTCTTAATATGATAGGCAGGGTTTAGATACGTAGCTTAGAGCCACTTGCCAGATTTCAGTTTCTCTCCTGTTGCAGGTCATAGTCCCCTCCCATGCAATGTCACGCCAAAGTGCTATTAGGAATTCTGTCTGGGCACCACTCCCAGAATTGATGATCATCATTGCATAGAGACTGAAGAACAAAGTGCAAAGACATCTCCTGAGTGAAATATGGGACAGTCTTCTTACTTTACTGGTCATAACCAATTCTACAGGTTGGATGGTTTGGAAACAAAATCATCAAAGATGATGGTCTTGGCATTGCCCCTTAGTAGCATTTTAAGTATTTGCTCAGAGAGGCTCTTTACAGCTATTGCTTTCCACCCTGACTACTTTTCCAGACAGATTCCTACTGAGCCAGTGTAGTTACACAGTAAACACTATTAAAAGCAAGCCAACATATGGTATTACTTAGGTGCAGAGCAGTCCCAGCATCATCATAGCGGTATTTCAGTATCTCTGGTTCCACTTCTAACCCCAAAGGTGTTAAAGAAATTTTTACAACCCATGAAAAGAGTTTTCCTTTGATACCATGCTTCATGCTTCAAGAGGAAAAGACCTAAGGTCAAGAGAATGGTGCCCAACAAGCAGTTGGCTCTGTAGTCATCTGATTGCTCTGCTACGGACTAGGTCAGTGAGATGTTAAATAAAAATAGCTTTGAAGTGTCCACAATTCTATACCTTACTCAGCTCTCCTGAGCTGAGCTAAGAAATGTGAGCCACTGCAGATACAAAGTAACCCTGCAAATATGAGCCACGAGGACCTTATGGAAACCCATGTGTCCCACTGTGACTGCTTCTCAGTCTTCCAAACAGCAGCTGAAGGTGTGATTGCAGGTAACACAGCAGGAATCAGATGTGTAAGGGAAGGAAATTCTGGTGTTCGGCAAAGGCAAACTACTTGGGAACTTGTCAAGCCATCTCGTCCCCATTTGCCTGCAGGACTGGAGCAGTGTAAAGTTACTGAAGACCGCACAGGGAATCCAGATGTTTGGCAAAGGGAATTGATGGAAGGCTCCCAGAAAGTGATAGGAGGCTCCATTTATGAGGAGCGTCTGGATCTGTAGCAGCACAAGCCAGGTCATAAGAAATGTGTGGCAGACTGCCTGCACCAGCATGGAGTGGTAGGGCAGGAGCGATGGCCCTGTGAAGGGAAAGGGGAGAGTGTTACTTGGTCTCATAAATGAGGAGCATTGCTGTGCTAAGCAACCCTCTACAGCCAACTCTGCCGGCCAAGTTGCCTTTACCTAGCATGAGGCATCGGAAACTATCTGCAAACCTTTATTGGGCTCCTGGCAAAGCATGGCTCTAAGCGATGGGGAAATTTGAGGGGGCAGGTCTGGTCCTCTGAGTCAGATGGGAATGTGAAGTCCCAGCTCTCAGACTGAAGTTCTTATACAGAAGGGGCCTCAGGGCCTTGGTGACATTGGAAGGTGAGCAGAAGGGTTAAAGCTGGGTTTGTTTCCAGCTGAAACCTTAATGAAGGCAAAGACTGTGGCAGCTGCATCCCCTCTCAGCAGTGGGGTGCAAAGCCAAAGTAAGGCTTTTGGACTCATTTATGACAGCAGTAGATACCATCCCTCACCAAAACCAGCATGTAGGAATTGTGTAATAACATAGGAGATACTCCACATTGAAAGAAGAACATTCCTAAGCCACATAGAAAAGAATCAAAAGATTATTCTTGCACTGTAATGGTTCACATGAGTACCTGTGGGAAGAAAATCCTTTGGAAAATTTTTTTTAGAAAATCAGTTTCCTTCAACAGGAAATCTAAAGGTATTCAAGGAGCTCAGAGTCTCTCAATCTTAGCAACATGCTGTTCATATGTGCCCCAGCACATGCTTGCAGAGGTATCACACACCAGATTTTTAGTTGTGGGTAACTAAAGATAGAGAAGTGCATCTATATTTGGAACGTAAATGAGGCACCTCACACCTACTAAGCAGTACAGACTCCTCTTTCCTGCAAATTAAGCCACTTGTCTGCTTTAGGAGCATCAGCTTCTGACACCCACAATTAAACTGTGAAGCTTCTAAGGTTTGCTAGACATCCTTACACAGGGAGGCCAGCACAGCATAATTCAGTAGGCCACCTCCTCTATAACAAGATCATCACTAATGACAATGTGTTACTCTGCATTTCTCCAAATCAGTTATTGTCTTGCTCTTTTTTGGGTCTATAGCTTGAAGCAACTTGAAGTAATTGCTGTCTCCCAAAGACAGCTGTTCAACATCTTCCAAAAAAAACCCAAAAATCAATCTTATTTTAAAAGCACCTTATATCAGACAACTAAAACTGGCTGTCACAAGGAAGCAGTCTGGTTCATTTTCTCTCTGGAGTGCCCTTGCACTGACTCAGTCCTCAAGCAATTAGGTGCTGACACTGGTGAGTGGTTGCCTACATACAAGAGAGATGTGGTGATCTCAAGTAACACAGAAATATTGCAGGTTGACCTGCCACTTAGATATTTACTCTGCAGGTTGGTTTGTTTGTTTGTTTAATTTCAGGCCTTTAAAATCAGCCCTTGAAGGTTTTTAAAAGACCACATGAAGACTGGAAGCTGCAGCATGTGTCCTCACCACCTGAAGGGCTACTGGTGGAGCCCCAGTTCACTGGGAAAACAGCTGCTCTGGACCTGTTGGGGGAAAACCAAACAGACTCTATCAGCTTATGTAGGTGCCTGAAGTTAGTCCTGCTGGAGGCATCTTCAGGAGGGCGCAACAGACAGCATGGCCTGGTTTTGGCAACCTTTTTTTCTCTAAAAGGTCTGTTCATGAAGTAGTAGAAAAAGTGCTGAAGTTGTCACTTTGTTCGTTGGTACACAGATTCAAAAAAGAAAGGAAGGAAGGGCAGCTAGCAAAACAGAGGGGAGACATAGCCCAGGGCTAAAAAAAAAGGGGAAAAAAAATGAGAAAAGAACATCCGACTCATTTTTAACAAGCCGTTCTATTTCTGTGTTGCACAAGAGCCACAGAAATCACACTGAGCCTTCTATGATTGGTATGCATATGTTTAGACTAGTATTTCAGGAGAGGGCAAGAGAGAGTCCCAGGACTGTGGGAGACCTTCTACTTATAGCTATGAATTAATTCTAATTAGCCCTAGAAGTGGGTCTCTCCGGCTCTTTGTTCTCTGAAATTGTGCTTTTCAGATGCACACTTCTCAATTAGCAGTTAATTATGGTGGTCTTGCCTCCTTGAGGCTAGATGGGTATGAAAAAACACCCCCCCTGACAGCTGTTGGAGTTTTGCCTTAAGCTTGAGCAGCAGAATTATTGATATCGATTTCAAGGGTCTTTTGCTCTTGTCCATAAATCCCTTATAGACTTGAAACACTATTTGTGACAATACTGAGAATTATTTGATGCTGTAGAAAACACATCACATTTCCAACCCTCACCAAATGTAGTAAAAGCAAAAATAGATCATATGTGTCCAATAGTCTCTCCTCTCCTCTCCTCTCTTCTCCTCTCCTCTCCTCAGCAGTGGACATAAGGAATACAGATGCAGACCTCACCAGGTGTTGAGGAAAAAGTAGGTGTTCCCAGACTGTTTCGCTATCACCAACCTTTCTCTACAACTGTTATTGGACAATGATGGCTAGATCCAGATCTAGTTTCTCTTATGTCAACAACCCCAAGTACTCATTTCCCAATAAGCTAGCTCCAGTTTTGGAGACTACTGCAAGCCCAGCAAAGAACTTTTTTACCCCTGTGATACGTGAGTTTGGCTCTGGAATCACTGGCAGGGCAGATAGGATGGAGAGGAAAAGCATAAGAATATCAGATTTGCCCTATTGAGGTGACATTGAAGGCCCACCTTGCCCCATATCCCACTTCTGGTGATGGTGGCAGGACTTGCTGCACAGGGAGTTTAGTGAGCACAACCCTACTTATTCCCTTTATTGTGTCTATGGACCTGTTGTCCATGGATTTATCTAATTTATCTAACTACTTCTTTAACTAGCTTGTAGTATCAGCATCCATAGTCCTCTGCATGAGTAAGTTCCAGAAGATCACTATTCATTGTGTAAGAAATTGGCTTTTTTTCATCTCTTTTAAGATGATCTCCCAGTTCAAGCATCCTTTTTCCAGCATTACCCCTCATAGAAGCATCAAAATTTTCAGCTACTTGTAGATGTACAGTTGTTCTCAGATAGCAGGAAATAGTCTGCTCAGCAGTCCTCACATTCTTCTTGTATGACGATTTCACTTCAGATCTCCATGGAATAGTTATGGTCTGATATTTCCTTGGTAATGCCAAGGGGGATTAGCACTACTAGAGGGACCCCGTGAAAGTACTATTTTAAGATAAAATTTCTTTGCTATAAAACTACAGGTAAGACAATCTCCATCTCAAACCAGCCAGACTTTCCACATCTGGATAAGAACTTCATGCAGATGCTAATTATTTCTGTGCTACAGTAAACAGGCTTTCCTGACCTGGACTAAGATTCAGCTCCGACTAAATTGCACATCCTTAGTCTAGAGCAGGTATCTGGAAAAGGAAGAAAGCCTTACACTGAATAGATACACAATAGCACCTCCTTCCACATATATAAAACTCAGGTATGAAAACAAGTTTCCATGTTGCAAGCATTAGAGAAATGCAGCGTATGCCTTACTACTGCAGCCTTATAGCTCCTGTTATGTTGTAGTTCCTCTCTCAATGCAAAAATCTGTGTCCTGAAGGGAAAACACTCATCTTTAGACTAAAATAGATTACAAAGCATTTATGTTATCAAATAATCTCCATGAAGATTTCTAGGATTTCTCTTTCCTACAGAAAATTGAAAGGATCACAGCAGCAATTGAATGTAGTTTGGCTGGTTTAGGCTGAATTGTGTGTTAAATTTCCTCAGCTATGTATTTTGGTCGAATATATGAAAGTACAGGGAAAGCTTGTCCAAGGGCCCTGGAATTTGCACCACTGCAGACTTCAAAAACAACTTAGGCAAACATCAGTCAGAAAGGGCAGTGATGTATATGATCCTGTCCTGAGCACAGAAAGGAACCAGGTAAGTTCCTCAGGTCCTCTCCAGGCTAATTTATTTGATTCCATAAAACAGCAACAAACTGACAAAGTAGAAGTCTCTGCTTCCATTTCAGATAGCACTTGTCAAGTGTGTCTGTCCGCTAAGCAAACATGCCAAGTCTGCTGCCTCCCTAAATGGCATGCTAGAAGCAAAAGAGTAAGTTATTATAATGAGAAAACATAGACAGAAGTATGGCTGCAAACAAAAAACTTCCCTAAGATTGCAACATCCAAATGTTCAACCTTAGCCACATAATGCAAACTGGTGATAACAGCAGAAAAACAACGACAAAGGGGAAAAAAGAAGGAAGGAGGGAGAGAGGGAGGGAAGGAGCATGAAAGGAAGGAGTGAGCATGCAGATATGAGTGGAAAAGAAAAATTTCCTGGAAAACATTAAATAAACCAAGATACACTTAAAGCAAGAGTGTGTACAGTTGCAAGAGAAATGTGTGCAGTGCTCTGTAGTGTTCTTAATGCTACCTTTTCTAAGTTATCATATTACAAGTCTTCCCAAACAAAAGACCACCGAGATCTTTTATAAAACCCAGTGTCACTACATTTCCAATACATTTGTATGGAGTCCCTTTCCTATTGACATAAGGCTGTGAAGTAACACATTTATATATTTAAGTCTGTTTTCTGCTCCTCCCTTGTCAAGCCCCAGATACAAAAGTGCCAGCATTACTGTTGAGCACTAAGGACAAATTTCTGTCCTCCAGAAATCACCCTCCATCAGCCGAGCTGTAGTCACTGATCTTACAGAAGCATTCAGGCTGCCTGACTTTGCAAAGTCAAACACAAGTATTTAAGTGAGGCCATTTCATCTGGCAATTGAGGCAGGCTGAGAGCACACACATGGTTAATTAGTATGGTTCAGCCAGCAGGCAATAACTCATTAAGCTACAGTAACTCGGCTGTGTTTGATCATGTGCTTTATGCCCCAAGGCACTTCATAAGTAAAGCAGTAAAGTCAACTTATCTACCATCTCAATTTCTCTCTCCCTCTCTCTTTTTTTTCTAACCACAAAAAATGGTGGTTGAACCACAGAGGATAATTTCTGGACACAGAAGAGTTCACCACCTTCCTCTTTTTGGCAGACTGACTGCTCTTCAAGATTGTTGTTGTGTCTCCTTTCAGCTTTGCTTTCCCTAGGCTAAATACAAAGCCTTTCTCTCTGCTCTTTGCAGCCTTCCTCTCCTCAGGACTTACAGCCATGTCTTTCCCAAGGTGTAATGCCAAAAACTGGTCCCAGTGATACCAATGAAGGACTTATCCATCCGTGTTTAACATATGACATCCCCATCTCTCCAACACAGCCAGATATTTCTTCCTTCCAGAGCTGAGTCATTGCTCCATCACAACACCCAGCGCCTTTGTGGCAGAGATCTACCTGGCTACTCTCTCCCAGGATGTGCCTCTGGAGCTGATTATTTCAATGTAGGTGCAGATTTGTGCTTGTCTTCACTAAATTGCATCCTGTTTCTTTCCAGACCATTCCTCTAATTACTGAGATCTCCTGAGCACTAATCCCCTCCTCCCTAGTGTCTCTTGCTCTTAGCTGAAACTCTAATAAAGAGGCTCTCTACGCCTTCATCCAAATTATTAATGAAAATACTGAACAGGCCTAAATCCAGGCCTGGGGATATCCCCAGGGATCCAGCTCAATAAATCTTTCCAGTTTAACAGTGTTGACCTGGTAACTGCTCCTTGAGTACTCTCAGTAATTTCATCTAAACCTTTTCCTTTTGATTTTCTTATAAGAACAGTGCATTTCTAAAGGCAAGATATTGTAGCTACATCTTCTCCCCACTATATGGGCAGTAAGAAAGCTTTTATTTATAATAGTTAGTGCTAAGAAAACATGCAGAAGGGAAACTAACATCCATGTGTCAGACCTGAATTCAGCTGGCTTCTCTTTGTGGAGGATTAGGATGTGACTAAATATCCCAGCCTGCATGTTGTAAACCCATTTCAGCATCCAGGAAAAGCATCTGCTGGTGGTTCCCAATGCATTAAATAGGATTTATCTGGGAATAATTTAGTGTAATACTTCCTAAACCATGGGCTCCCCAATTTCCATGAGATTTGGATCAAGCTTACATGCATCCAAATTCACTCTCCAGAATCAAGTGTAAGGGATGGGTTTCCATCAGTGATTTCCACTCCTGCAAAGTAAAAATTGCTGAGCTTCAAACTCCACATGGGATTGTGGCGTTTGTTTTTATACAAGGGGAAGGAAGTCACCTATTTCACTCCCTCGTGTCTAGTAATTTTGTGATGTGCATAATAAAATATAGGAAGATAACGTAACGCATCCAGATATACAGAGAACTTCTTGTGCTTTTCATGCCATCATGGAGAACAGAAGCAAGCAAGAAGGTAGAATAAAATATAACCCTAAACACCTGTAATATTGTATAGCACGGTAGTAAAATATTCCTCACTTAAGCACGAGCTTTTGAACCGCTCATTAGAGAAGCCCTTCCTTCTACACTGTTTTTTGGAGGCAGCCTAGAGAGATTATGTACTTAAGTTAGTAATTTAAACTTAGACACCTAGAACAAACATTGCAGACTCCCCTCCTCCCTTCCCAGAATAAATACTTCAGGATGACATAAGACCATTCTCTTTCTTAAAAAGAACCAGTATCACAAGAAAAAGTTGATGAGAAAAGAAGAAGCGTTTCACTTGCTCTTCAGTGTGGTGGTTGTTTATTTGTTCTTCTAGTGTCAGTTGTGCCTAATAACAGGAACTGATGCAAATTAAGTAGGGGCATTTCTGATCACTGGCTGAGCACTAACTTTTTGCTAATGAAAAACTGAATTGTAAAATCAAGTCAAAATATTTTTTCTGTGGTTCTCAGTGGAATTCAAAGCCAACACACATTTGTACTTCCGCTTGCTCTGTAGGCGGCTTGGCGCCCCTTTCACTGACACTGAGTCCTGCCAGAAAAGCCCATCATGTCTTTCAGGTTCCCACTGGCAGGAAAAGTGCCACTTTCGTTGCACCAACATTTGGAAAACAGAAAATGTGCTGAGTCTCAATGTCCTTCAAGCCTCCATAAATCACTCATAGAAAAGAGCGGAGATTAGTTGGGCAGCACATTGTATGCCCAAAACCAGAGCTGAAGTAGGACCTCCAGAGTCGCTATAGAGGGATTTCATCACGAGGAAGAGAGGCTGAGCAAACAGCAAGGATGCCTTGTCACAACAACATCCTGTCCTTGCAAAGAGGAGAATGGCTTTTGAGGGAATGACAGAGCTTTGGATCTCAGCTCCCCGAGGCAAGTTCAGGCAAGTTCAGACTCATTGCTTTTGTGTGGTGGAAGGTTTGGGTTTATTATTAGATCGAACACAAAAGAGCCTTGCCAAGTTTGAAAGTTCATGATGTTTCAAGAAGAGAAAGGAAGTGTCTTTACCTCTTGGAGAGGCTAGCCTCTCAGCTATGAAAGAGGCCAGGAGTTATTTAGCTCTCATTCCAAATGATGAATGGAAGATGGCTGAAGAATAGTCTGCTGAAACCCAGAGGCAGATCTGCCCTTCAAAGCTTTGCAAGTGAGGGCACCACAGCGTTTCTTCTCATAGTGAAATTCCCATTTCCCAAGTTTGCATTTTCTGCTGTGAATGAGATAAACATTGATACAGTGCAGAGCAAATAGAGTCTGCTGTGAGGCTCATCGGGGGATTACTGGCTACTCAAACAGAAGAAGATTGGGTGGGAATTAAATATGTATAATATATTAAATCTTGCCCCCTTGCTTACAGCTCTCTCTTAACATCCTAAAAATCCATCTTCCTGTCAGCTGGGCATTTGCCTCTGTCTGAAGAATGTCCCAGAGCTTCACTGCTCTCAAGACAGAGCCATCCTCTTGTTTCCAGCCTTACTAATAGCAGACACTTCAGATGCATTTGCTTTTGTGTCGACCATCTCCCCGGCTTAAATAGTTTGTATCCTTCCTTTGGGGTTACCTGCATTATTCCAATAGACAGCAACCGTAGGGCTCCTCATAGCCCTAGTTTTGCTAAGGAAAGAAATCCAAAGCTATTTATTTCACCTTTTATCAATTAGGTTATTTATCCCCCCCTTATCTGCACTTGATTTCAGTACAGTATCTCTCCCTTGAAAGTGAGTAATTGTAGTTGTGTAAGTCAGGGCTTGCCATGCCTTTATTAGGGCTCATTTCATCCTTCCTCCATACTAGTTTTTGCACCTATTAAGTCAGCTTTGCATTTTCACAGCCATCTTGTGTTTGTTCTCCATGGTCACCCATAGTCAAGTCCAGTGCCCAGGTCTCTCCAGTCCAGATGCCTTTCAATGGACAAATTTCCCAGAGCATAGAGCTCCCCAGGGCAGTGGTCACAGCACCAAGCATGACAGAAATCAAGAAGCATTTGGATGATACTCCCAGGCACATGGTATGACTCTTGGGGATGGTCCTGTGCAGGGGCAGGAATTGAACTCAATGATGCTTGTGGGTTTCTTCCAACTAGGCATATTCTGTGATTCTGTGTGAAAATTTCCTTTGTGCATCAATTTGTAATTCTGTGTTACCCCATTTTGTTTCACATATATTACCCTGCTCCTCAGACTCAACCAGTTCTTCACCAAAACTGCCCTGATCCTGCTCTGTATGACTGTACATTAAAGAAGGGTTCATCAACATGTTCCCATTTCTCTGTGCAAAAAGCAGTCCTGTAAGTATTTAAGAAAAGCAAATCCAAGACCTACCTATAAGGAATGCCACTGGCACGTTCCTTCCAGCTTGATGCTCCCCTAAAACACAAAAGCTGTTTCTCCCTCTGAGCCATACCTTTGCCCATCTCATCATTCTTACACTAATGCTCATCTTATTCAACTTCCCTGATAATTTTCCAGGTATCTACATATCAAAACCATCTGTTGAAATTCAGCTGCATCAGATCTACTGAATCTCCCCTGCCTAGAAAATCAATTATCTATCAATTACCTATTGTTTGTCATTTAGACTAGGCTGGCTTGAGGTACTCCTGCTAAATCTCACCTGAATTTCATGGGTGGGGTTTTCTTTTCACCCTGAACACCCTTTTTGATTTTTATTTGTCCTTCAAATTTTGGTCTAGTCCTTTCCTAATATCAAGGTCACAGTGGTCAACTGGCTAGGGATAATTTCTCATTTTCTAAATCTGGGTTAGTATTTCTGACTGAGTAGGTTTACAGAAAAAAGAATTAATGTTGCATTAACGATTTCACACAATCTTGTGAATGAGGTTTTAGGTGTTCTGGCATGGAGGTGATCTTGTCTCTGTGGTTAAGGTGCACTGACTGGCTTTGGTTGTAGCCATGACATGGCCCCTTGAATTTTCATGCCCCAATTCCTAATAGTTTCCCTGGTTTTACTCCAAGTATCTGACATCTGCTTATAGAAAACTGAATTATGGTGGATTTTTAACTTGATGTACTATCTGAACATCTCTTGCCTCCTTACTTACTCACCTCTTGTATGCTTTTTGTTTATGCCACAGAACAGAGATTCTTGCCATGCTTACAGGGTCTAAGTCACCCTGATTTACAGCAAATTTCTTTTTATATCAATGTATGGAGGCTCCTTTGCTTTTCCCAATTTGTTTTTGGTCCCTCTTCTTCTCCAGTGTCCCTCTGTTACTTGTGCAAGTAGATCTGGAGTCTTCTCTTGCAAAATTCTTTCTAGTTCAAAAGTGAAGCTCCGCTTTTAGCATCTCTTGTTTTACAAACACAGTGTCAAAACTCTACCAAGGTGAGGGGAGTGTCCCAGAGGCTAAGCACATGTCATCTCCCCAGGTGAGGAGGTGCCACCTCCTCCTGAACACCTCTGTGACAACTGTCCCAGCATAGGAACAACTTGCAGCTCTGTGTTCCTCCAAATGGGCTTTTCTGGCTCTCCAGCATCTCTGGCTTATCTTAACTGCAGAGTAGCCCCTGAGCAGGAATTAAAACACAGTGTGGAACATACCCCCCTGCTCAACACTTCCAGGTTTACTTGCTCAGCAAGGTGCCTCATTCATTGAAACGGCTCTTCATGCCCACAGCTCCCAGCTTTGGCTGAAGAAAAAGGCACAGATGTGTGTGTCTAAAGCACAGAGAAGCAGAATGTGCTTTTCCTCATTGCTTTGACAGCACTTACTGGTGGTAGCGTAACTTCAAAAGAGAGAGGTGACTGTGGGAACGAGACTCAAACTAAGGACAACTGAAGAAGTTCAATCCTCCTGTTAAAAACTGGGGTGCTCAGAAAAACCAACAGAGCCTGACTCAGGTCTGTGCTGAACATTTTGGGAAGATTTTTCTCCTCTTGTGTGTATGGGAAGCTCAAACTTAAAATGCCTACCAAATGAATGAGGCCCAACTCAAATATTGCAAGATTTTATATAGGAAAAAGGTTGTGCCATTCCTATCAGCCTCCTTTTATCTCAGCTGCAGCTACCTCTCCCTTTTTCAGTGCATGCTCCTGCAAGTTGCAAATTTATTTTTTTTTTTAAATGAGGACCCCTTTCCATTTGCTGCCCCTGGATCCAGGGATTGCTCCTGTTTGGAGCATCCTTCCCAGTGGTGCTGTATCTGTGGCACTGTCCCACAATACTGTCCTTTTCGGGGGGGTGGGGATGGCTGAGCAACAATTGGGTCTCTGCTGGTGTCTCCTTGCCAGCATGCTCACTCTGAATAATGATGTGGCAGCAGCACTGATGTTACATGCCAGACCAAGTGAATGGGAAAGAAATATTTTCATTATTTTGAAATGCCAGATTGATTTCACATCCAGCTGGCACTACTTATACATCCTCCCTTCTCCCCCACCTCTTTTTTTTTTAAATACTGCCCTGATTTCTCAGGCAGTGATTGTTTCTGCAGCCCCTTCTCAGACCAGAGCTTTTGAGAGAAAAAAAGAAAACAAACACTTTGGGTTTTTTCCTACACTGACATCATTAGCTGCCCGTCACTTTCACAATGAATGTGCTAGCGCTGTCATAAGGTATATGCTGCCATTGGGGTTTTCTTCCCATCCCTGCTCTTTAAACATAGCAGAAGTTCCCTTTTCTCTGTAACAAGAAGCTGAAAAAAACCAAACCATCCAGGACTGGCACCAGCACAGGCACCAGATACATCCCTACTCGGTAAGGAGTGAGCTAGCAGGCTCAGATAAGCTCAAACCCTTGGGAATCAGAGACTGGCTGTCCTTATTTGGTGCATCTGTCTGTCCCATATCCAAAACATGGTTGATTTTGAGTTTATTAGGTGATTATCTTGGCTTCGGCTCCTTCTTGGGAAATGCAGTGGGCGCCCTGCCAGCCTCCTGCCCGTGCGTCCCCTGAGCAAGAGAGGCTGAAGGCAATGGAGAAGTGGTGGGGAAGGGGAGCAGGTCACTGGACACCAGCCTGGGGCCCTCAGGCCCTCACCTTCCCCCTGCACCACCATGCTGCCAACACTGTACTTTGGGAGAGTTTATCTCATCTTGCCATGAATACATCTACTGTTTGAATCATAATTACCTCGCTAGGAAAAGCACTCTGTTATCTGATGTCCTTCTGGTGGGCATTTTTTTCCAGAGATGTGAAGTCCATTGGGCTTCTGTTAAGTATCAGTTATTTATTCATCTTTCTGCTTGCAGTATCCAGCATTAGGAGTTGCTTTTTAGTTCCACTCCAGTGTTACCCACTCAGTAGCTGTTTTGTTCCACCTCAGTGTATCAGTGCAGGTGAAAGACTGAGTTTGTAACTAATATTTTACAGCCTTTTGCACTTGTCTGTTTTTTATTTGAACAAGAAACTTCAAAATTTTCAGGCCGTGAAAACAGAGTTAAGTCTTTTAAATCTTTGAAGGCAGGTGATTTTGGATATGCAGGCAACAGCCTCTAAAATAAACTGCTCTTGCATACTTTCAGAAGGTATTCAACACCCATCCCAAAGTTACACAAGCTGAAACTTCAATAAAAAAATGACTAGAGGAAAACAGAATAAGAACATGAACATGAAATATCTCTTCTTTCCCAAATGATTTCTGAGGTTTCAAGTTAATGCTATTAGAGCCCTCAAAAGTGAGCAGAAATGCCCTAAAATTAATATGAAATTTTATAACTAACCAATGAAGAGATTTCAAAGCCAAAGTAATCTGATTAAATTCTCTGAATTCAGCTGGCATCCTCCCCTATCACTCTGTATCAGCTGCAATCTTTTAATACCACAAGCCGTGAGGTACAAAAATAATGCACCACAACGGTATACAGTTCCCTGAAATACAATTAAACTTTCATTAGTCAAATTATCCCATAAGAATAATCTCTTTTGGATGAATATAGTAATATTCTTTAGTCTTTTTGCATAAGCCTTATCTAAAATATTTGACATGTTAAAAAAAAAAATAATAGAGTAAGAAACCCCCCAAAATACAGTGGTTATGAACATCAGACTTTTCTTGAGGATGTAAGAAGGGGAAGGGAAATTACCTATAAAGAGTGTTTGGAAATTCAGCACCTTGGTTTCAGATTGATTGTCTTAGGCAACAACAGAAGCAAAACTGTGGCTCACTTGCCTTCCCCCCCTCCCTTTTTTTTTTAGTACAAACGGGTTCTGCTTAAAGGAAACAAGCACTCCTACATGCTGGTGTACTGGAACCTCTGACGTGAGAACAGAACTGTTTTCATAGTTAAGGCGTGACCTCTAAACGTCCCCCAGATCATAACCAGAAGGCATATGCAGAGGACGTTGCCTGGCTTGTCAAAACCTGGCATTTGGCAAAGCAGAAGCCAGATCTTCCTCTGAAAGCACCAACCCAACTACAGGGTTTCTACTGCAGGAGGCAGCTCCCCTTGGGTCTGTGTGGGAAGGGCACAGATCAGCACATCCTACCACAAAACAGGAGCCTGGGAAGGGGTTTCAGCTCCAGCCAGCCCCCTCTGCCTTCATGGCTGCAATAAGCCCCAGTAAACTAGATTTTCCCTGGAACTTTGCAGTTGTACTTAGTTTTAGATGCCTTACACAGCTTCAGCAGCAGCTGAAGGCACCTGCCATGGCCGGATTTGCACAAACCCTTTCATGGTATTGTTGCATCGATCTTCAGAGAAAAATATATAGGAATAAACACACCATGTCATAGAAAAAGAATTTTAAAAAGTTAAGGACGTCTAGGTTTTCATCAGAAATGGAAAGCCAAAACACATCAAGTGTTTGTGAGTGCTGTAAAAGGAGCAACGTGCTCATTGGAGCTAAGGAACGATTTACTTATCTGGAGTATTTCCTGTCACGTTTAAGGACCTGAAACACATTCTTAGATCAGCAATAAGGGAAACAGTGAAAGTAATACTTATAGGAGGACTGGTATTTTTCCAGATCAAGCCACTGGGGTTAAGAGCCCCTCAGTGCATGCAGCTGTGTTGGAGGCAGCTATGAGATCCCTCATTGCCCACACACCTGAAAAGGCACATGGATCCTCCATTTACAATAATTATTCAGACACCTAGAGGCTTCATCTCTCTTGAGGCCCAGATCTGCCTTCCTTTATCATGAACAACTGCAGCCCCTTAGGAGTATATGAGTTGTGTGCAAGGTAGGTGAGAAAAGTCTGAGCCTGACCCCAGAACTAGGGCCTTGGACACCCAAACCCTGGTTAGACTGAACCAAAACCATCAGTTGCTGCCTAACCTCCAGAGCACCCACCATCCCACTGTTTGCCTTCCAGGAAGCCTGGTGTCCTCTTCCTCTTGCATGCTATTCCAAGGAACCCCAGAGTGAGCAAGTCAGGGGTTAGTTTCACTTAAGCAGGAGGTGAGTTCAGCTTTGCCACCAGCTTCCAGAGCTGTTTGAGTGTTTCCTATTGAACACTCCTATTCTATCTGCAAAGTACTTATGGCACATTTCTGCATGGATAGAAAAGATAATTGCTTTAATTAAATATAAAAAATCCCACTATTTTGCAATGCAAAGAAAATTCAAAATATCCAGGACCTAAAGCATGTACCTAAAGCAGCCCGTGGTATTCCTGACAGCGGTTGGCTCATCTCCATGGACATCAGGATGCCAGAATTAACTATGGTCACTAACAACTGCTCAACTTCACTTCTATAAACCCTCCTGGAAAAAATCACACACAATCTTTTAAGTGCTTGGGAGAAAACATGGAGGTCAATAACAGCCAGCATTCATCAAACATCTAATTGTATAAAGTTATGTCAGACAAATCTAAATGGTTTTTTTCACTACAGAATAGTGGGGGAATCAGTAAATGTCACATATATTGACTTTTCACAGCACCCATTGTTTGGATGAAATTACTTGAGGTGGTTGCAAGAGTGGCTGGAAACTCATAGCTGAAGAGAGGTTGCCATTGCCATAGTCTCATGTCACAGACTGAAGGGATGCTCAGGCAGTGGCCTGCATGCTCTATCCTAGATCTGATGCCACTTCACATTTTCAGTAACAACCTGGGAATATAAAAGAAGGGACTTTTTCTAGTGACATGAAGATGGAAGGAGTTGCATGTCGGTTAGTACATAGACTGAGAATTAAAAAAAAGAATATAAGAAATAACCTTCGAAATTATATGACTAAGATTTGACTAGTCAAATACAAAGTTCTGTATTGCACAGTACAAAACACCCTCACACAATCACACCAGGGAATTATCAGGACAGGAGGAATTTTGGGGAAGTTCACTACAGGCTGAACATAACTCAATGATATCTTCTTGCTGTACAAAAAGGTGAGTTTTGTACTAGATATATAAACGTGTTCCAGTGTGAAAACACAAGGTAATTCTGCACTGCTGTACTTGATGATCTACTCCCAAAGTCCCCGGTGGGACTGAACTGCACATTTTGGGCAACAATAGCTGCAAACACAAGGTGTATGATGGGTGGACCAAACAGGGAAGTCAGAGAAGGGCAATCAGGTCTAGTAGAAAATTATTTACTGGTAAAGTGAGAAATTATACCTTAGGGCATGTAAGGCTTTTAAGGTGAAATATAAGGAAACAGTGGAGAAGCCCAAGAAAGCTGTGGTTTCTCCATCACTGAAGGTCTCCACCATTGACAAGGGGGCAGACGCTTGTCAGGAATGATGCTGCCCTTATGCAGAAGATGAATCAGAGACCCCTGCCCTGCAGAGCAGGTGCATGCCCTGGGACAGGTGGAATTTCAGAGAGATCAGGGCACGAAGCCAGACTCTTGGCTCAAGGGAACTAGAACACTAGTCTTAAAAAATTTGGTAGAAGAGTTCCATTCTTAACTTCAGATGGGTTTCAGATGTAGGTTGCTGCAGCTGAGTGCCAGATACGTAGCAGATGGACCACCTCTGAAAGAGAATGTAGCTAATACTGATGGAGAAGAAGGGTTGTTAGCAGGAAAAAGAAAAGCAACAGGCAATCTCCAGGTAAGCAGATAATTAATTTACCTCTCTCGGAATGTAAAGCTGGGAAGGATTGTAATGTACAATAAAACAGTGTCAACAATGAGTCTGTAGTTCTTCTTCCCCAGGAAAGATTCAGGTTTAAGTTTGTGGATGTATGTAAGTTTCCCAGCTCTGAAGAAAGCTGTTTCTTTTTCACACCTGAAAAAGGATTTCTGAGCCTAAGTTCTTAAAACATTTTTTGCAAATAAATCAGTTTGTCGTACAGAAGGTACTGTGTGTATCTAACCATCTCCTTAATGTCTTACCTTGGAAAAAAAGAAGTTTCTGTTTTATGCAATAATATAGGGAATTATATATGGAAAAATGGGTTGAAAGGATCTTTTTGTCCATGGAAAGATTGAACATATTCGTCTCATTTCTGGTGAATGCCCCTCTCAAATGGTCTTAAGAATCTGCAGCAATGGAGATCCTGCATATTTCCTAAGCAGTCTGTTTGGATGCTTCATTATCCTTTCCTGCCAACAGCATTTCCAAACACCTAACCCATATTTTCACTGATGTAGTTTAAGGCCATAAGAGACTTTACACAACACCCCTGTGTACATACTTGATACACTATTGTTCTTTTTAAATAATCCTAATGATACCAGCTTTATCAACTTGACTGTTCCTAAATTCAGTACTTCCTTTTGTTGCTTGCCATAAGCATCTGTAAGGACACAGTGCAGCTAGGTCACCATGCAGCTGAGGTGATATAGCCTCTGAGCCCTCATAGAGTTATATATATATTTAAATATAAATATTATTTCACCTCTTCATTGTCAAACAAAAATGAACGTCAAAGCAGACTCCAATTGCATATACATAGCAGAGAGAGCTGTCTCATCTCAGGCTTCATGTTCAGCTGATTGAAATGCTGATTGATGTACCTTATATGTATGTGTGTATATATATATATAATTGCTAAGGTTAAGAGCTCAAGGGAGAAAAAGCCAAAACAACAGGAAGTTTTTAAAAGAAGAAAAATATTTCTCTTCCCTTAAAAACCCCCAAACCACAACATCCTCCCCCCAAAAAAACCCCCAAACAAAACCAAACAAAAAACCCGCACCCAACCCAGAGACACAGCACATGCAAGGCATGTGCGTGTCCTGTACCCTCCAAGGCCTGATGTTCTCAGGGAGCTATTGACTGCTTTGAGAGGTGACATGAAGGGCAGCAGGGTTTTAGTTTTCACTCTCCTCTGTCCACTTGTGTGCTCTGTCTATGTTATGGCTCAGGGGCTTATGCCAGTGCAGCTGATGCACAACCAGGCAAGGAACATCAAGCAGGAGCTCCAATTTTAATTGTGACCTTTTGAATTTTCACTGCTCAGGAAGAACATCGACCTGGCAGTGTGGAGGCTGACTGGCTCATTTACAGACCAGACGCATCAAGAGATTGGTGATGCCAAATCTGACAGTGCAGAAAAGAGTTGAAGTTCCCCAGGTAAGGGATAAAGCAAGGGTGAATGTCTCTCCCAGCTAGAGATCATTTGGGCAGTGACTCTCAACATGAGAAAGTTTTAACCCTGAAGTTAATCACTGCATTTCACAACTTCTCCGAACACATCCAGTGGAAATGGCTGCTGACCGGTGAGGATGGGAAGGGCTGTACATGTGGACTGGAGATGGTTACCTGCAGCTGCCTCTGTGCTCAGAGAACATGGTCCTTGTTTCACAGACCATCCACCTCTATCCCTCCTGTTAGGCAGATATGTTTGTTGGCTCAGATTTCAGACAAGGTCCATCTTGTCCCCAAAACACGGTTTGGGGATCATAGCTCACATGAGGTGGTCATGGCCAGACATGGCTCCTGCCCTTGCAGGGAGTCCTGGTCAGACCTCAAAATAATGGGCACGACTGTGTTCTTCACAATTCAAGCTGCAACAGGAACAGATGACAGAGATGGGCAGAGATGGACAGAAACATTTTTTTAGCCTTCTTTAACAAGCACATTATAAAAGCTGCAGAAACCCCCATATGTCTGCATCCTGAAGGAAAAAAATTAGTTGGTTCCAGTTTGGAAGGTGAAAATCATGTGGTAGCTAGTCAAACAGCACATGTGATTAATAATTTACCCCAGTTATTTAGGGCTTGAAACCTTTACTCAGGTGATAGCAGGAAGGAGTGAAAGAGAGCCAGGCAATTCGTGCGTGCTGCACTGGGACCCACTGATAACGCTTTGCCTAGGTGGGAAATGATTTACAGCTGCTTCAAGCTGGAATACCACAAAGTTTAGAAGGAGTGGCAAACCTTGCTAGCTGCCATCATTCATCTCTCTTGTCACTTGCATTAGTCTTTAATTTTAAAAGCCTGTTTCTTTTAAGAGCCATCATTATGTTTTCAATCTCCAAACCTTTCAGTTTCTCTGGAGAAACAAATGTGGAAAAAAACCCCAACTTTTCAGAGCTCAGTAGGAAATGATGGGTTTAGTGTGATCACTTCCTTCTAGGAGATGGGTTGGTAAAGGATTTCCAAGAACAGGCTCAAGGCAGTGTGTGCTTTGTGTTCAGCAGGGAATTTACACACCTGTCACCTAGTTGACGCTTCCTTTGTAAACCAGAAATGACAAACCCAAGTCATTTGCTTTCATTGTATTTTTTTCCTTTATAACAGAGTGCTTGACACTCTTTGGAAAAGAAATAACAGATTTCCTCCACGCTTTAGGAGTCAGCACAGGCTGCACTTTCTAAGGTGTAAGTAGAATAGGTTTCCTCTGAGTTGTGGTATCAAGACGGTGCAATGTATTATTAAAATCCAATTTAAACATCCTACTATCAGGTGCCAGATTGCTGAACTATATTTGCAGTCCTGGAGGAGAACTAGAATGAGCTTGTCACATGCTACTGCCTTTGTCATATCTATCTAAATAAAATTTTCTAATGTCACTTTGGTTTTTAAATAGTTGAAAGCCTGTTGGTCATTTTGGCTTTAGCCTTACAGGTCTCTGTCACAATGCACAAACATTCCTGAGTCTGTAGTGATCCTGCTTACTTTTTGCAAAAGTTGTCCTTAGCTAATGGTGTATATTAATATTAATTTGTATATTGTGCTAGACCTTAATATTTGTATCCTGTTCCTCTGTCCTCATTGCAAAGCCATGAGAAAGCAAACAGAGATGCAACATGCACAAAGGCACTGCATTTCCACGGCCTAACCAGACTTTTCAGCTCAAGATTGAACATGAGACTGTGAGCAGTTCATTAACCAATAAAAAGAGAGAGAAGTTGAGAAGTTTCTTATATGTCCAGAGTTTGGGGGATTTCTGCCAGGAAAGTGTCCTTATTTTTTTTTCATCTCTATGTATTTCTCACCTGCCTCCTCCAGGGAGGGATGCTCTGCTGCTCTGGGTTCATCAAGGGCACACAGGTGCTTCACCACTGAAGGCTCCATGCCTCTGAGTGTGTCTGCATCTTCCCCAGAGAAAGGAGCCCAGAAAATCTGCCCCATGAGCATGTCTCATGAAGCCTCCTGCAAGCTTTCTGTATTTTTTTCCTTCAGAAAAACAAAGGTCAAACTGGGTTTCTCATCTGTAATAAGGGAAATCCCTCCCATGGGAGGGAGGGATGAAGAGAACCCCAGTCTTTACAGAGGGATCATCATATGAGGATTGGAAAGCAGTCAAAGTGTTTGGAGGCACAATCTGCCCCTCTCACAGCTAGCTCAGTGTGTTCAGTAGCATGGCAACATGACTGAGCCATCTTTCTTGAAGCTAATACCACATGGAGGGATTAACTGCAAGCAAGCCGGCAACAATAATGGGTTCATTGAAATTCAAGGAGAGCTCTGCTTCAACCACACTGAAATACCCCTTCTCCATTCTGAGCTTCTCTCCCCACTGCAGGAGTAGGTGCCCTGCCCACATGGAACAGAGTAGTCCCCCCTTTATGTGGCAGCTGTCAGTGGTGGTTGTGCCTGACAGCAGCGCTCCCAGGAGGTGTCAGAAAGTGATGTGAGACTGTAGGATAATGGCAGGGAAGTCCACAAAGCATCACAGAGTTGGGGCAGGAAAAGAAGAGTGGGGAGGGAGTGTGAAACTGGGGGCATGTGGCACACTGGGATGTAATTCCCAGCAGGGCTTCCTGGGAGTCTGACCAACACAGTGCAGAGAGGGGATTTATCCCTTCCTTCTCCCTGCAGGCCCCAGAATAACTTAAACAAGGCATCAGACGTTTCTATTTTAAGAATAACCAGGAAGGCTGGCAACTACAGAAGGAAAAGGAGGGGAGGGCAGAAGTTGTCTAGTAAAATTAGCAACACATTTTCCTCCCTGTGTTCCAGAGAGCATGCCCCCTTCCAGCAAGCCAGGATCTGTACAGCATAAATTATTACTGTCTAAATTTGAGCCTGTGCTGTTGTTTCTGCCAAGTGTTTACTCTTGAATGCCATATTTTTTCAGGCACCCATGACACTCGGTGACATGTGTCATCACAGTACGTGTCCCTGAAAAATATGCACTGTGAAATTGCTCTGACATTCTCCAAGAGGGGCTGCTCACGTGCGAGAGAAAGGAGTTGGAAGGTCTTGGTCAAGAGACAACTCATCTGTCCCACCATGGCAAAGCTGGACTATGAATTGGGTAAGATCCGTGCTGCAAATGTCACTGAGTTCATGGATCATCACTGAGCTGTACTTGTACAGATAAGACCTCTGAGCACCTTCTGTTTCAGATACCACTGCACTGTTTCTTCCCCTGTGAACGAGACCTGCCCTCCTCATGGCAGTGAGTAAAGCCACAACTTCATTATCCATCACAGGTTCCTTAATATCCAGAAGCTGCATCAGGCACAGCACAGTGATCATGCACCACTAGCAATCACTGTAAGGGTGAAAGAGAGATGCTGGATAAATATTTGACAGCTATTTTTATTCTCCCAAACCCACATTCCTGTTAAACCCTTTTGGCCACATGTTGCTGCCAGCAGCAAGTCCAGAACTCTCAGAAAACGTTGGATGATCCCTTTCTGGTCATATTCAGCTTGCTGAAAGCCCATATCCATGCAGGGTGATTGACAAGCCAAACCTCTCAAATAGTCTGCAGGCCTATTTCGGTTGTGTCAGGTAATAGACTTTTGTGGCTGTATTCTGTCATCAAAACAAGGAGCTCTGGGTGTGGCACGGTCACCTGGCTCCTAATCTGCTTTGGCCTTCACCTACTCAGAGGTTTCCCTTCAAACTAAAGCACACAGATTAAAATAAACCATACATTTAAAGAGAAGGCTTTATACCCCCAATTCTGGAGAAACATTTTACATTAGTGTCTTAAGCCCCAGCACGTTAAGGTTAGAAATGTTTAATTTCTCTGACAAAGTATGGCCGAAGTCAACCAGAGGCTGATGTGAGTGTTTGATACGTGGCAGCCCGGCATGATCTCATCTTTGGGAGGTCAGAGGATTAGAGCATAAAACAGTCAGATATGATTAACATTAGGTGCTATATCTGCGTGAAGATGTACGGGTCTGTGGCTGTGACTGCAGATAGAAAGCCGAAGTTGGATGAAGGTCAGACTGGTCAGACAGTCAAAATCTGTGACATTCTACCCTATGTGGTGCCACTGGTAGAGGACGGTCACTTGTCCCAGAATGCCTCTCACTGCCATCAGTGTTATTGTGCTTCACAGATTAGGCTCGCCCAGCACACCTGTCTGCTCCAACAGCACGCAGCAAATGGAGGAGGACATCTGTGCTGGGGAATTGGTTTCTGCCATCTTCTGCTATTTTTACATGGTGGCTGTGAAAGCTTCCAAAACGAGACACATTGCCACAATTAAACTGAACACATTTAATAGCAAACTATCACAAATTGCAGAGTGAAGCCACTTCATATTTCCATGGGGCTTGCTAGAAAAATAGCTCCAATTAATGAGGCACATTTTATACTTGTTTATATTCAACTGACTCTGTTCAAGCACCAAATTATCTGTGTGTGATTATGAGGCCAAATTCACCCTGTAATTTTTCATTTAGCCTTATTTTAGTGCCAGTCCTGTTCTGCTGAGCTGAGGAGTTATTCATGAAGCAAAACCTCCCTGTCCTCGCTCCCAAGCTTCAGCAGACTTTACAGGTGTTACACAAAGTCACAGCATCCTGTAAATAGCCACTGCTCAGTAGTATCAGCTTCCAGGCTCAGAGGTAGCAGGCAGAGGGCTGGGTCACCCTTCTAGCTTGGTTTGCTTCTCCCTGGTCTCCGTAACCAGAAACTAAGCAGCGAAGATATTCTTGAGTCGCCTTGGAGTGGTAAAACTCATTTCATAAATGTGCACCAGCTTCAGATAGAATTTAGGCTTTAGCATTCAGAGGGAAAGACTCTGATCTGCTTTATAACCTGCCCCATGGCATTCATGGTGAAGCACATCCCCAGTATGCCCAGGCCATCCAGGTCCCAGTGCTCTAAGTGAAACCTCCCAATACTGAAGCACTCTGCCATGAAAAACAGCAGAGGTTACATTTCATCACTAATCGGTGGTTTTGCTCACCAGTGGTGTTCCCACTGAAAGGGGCACAGGTGGATTTTTGTGTGCTCTTCGTGCAGCTGCATAGGGCTGTCTCTGGGAAGAAACCTTTCCAAGCTTGAGTATTTTGGGGCAATTCAGGCCTCATAATGATGTTTCACTGCATGTTTTAGAACAAGCCGTATCCCAGCCACTCATCTCCATGGGCATGCTGGGCTTTCTGTGCAAGCCGTGATGGGACAAGGATGAAGAGAGAAAGAATATCCCTATATTACCACCCCAAATTAGGACAAATTGCCCCAGCCTTCACTTGTGCCACATAAGCAGCCCCAACCTCAAAGGATCAAGCTTCTCTTTTCCCTTCCCTAGGCTGCTGGAAGAGGCAACCCAGCAGCAGAGCCCTCCATGACAGCATCAACTCCCAGTGCACACCATAGCGTTCAGTCCCAAACACGGGGACACAGGACCCCTCATTTCCACAGTAACAATTGCACAGACTATATATTTACAGCCTCACACGAGTGTCCTGAAGAGGAGAAGATCACATGAAAGTGCCAACCAGAAAAGCAGCACTGTGGCTGCGTGATTCCACTTGTTGCTCAGATGCCTTTTATTTTTGGTGCCTGTCCTAGCAAGCAATCTGCCCCTATCCTATTTCTGCTCCAACCCTTCAGGCTTAAACTCTTGAGGACAGAGTCAGGGCATGAGTTCAAATCTGTACTTACAATACAAGACATGCAGGAGGCCAGGTCACTGGAGAGGCTGCATTTTCCTAAAAAACTAAAAGATACCCCAAGGGTCCCCAGGGCAATCAGGAATTGCCAGTACAGTCCGGCAGAGTTGAGTCTGCAGGTTTGCACCTCGCAGAAGGGTTGGATGGGGAGACACGTTGCCTCACTGCCACTAGGCACGCCTCATCCTCTGCTTGAGCAAGCCTGCACCTCTTGGCAGGGCTCAGCAGGGGACAGGCAAACCTGCCCACTGCCAAGTTCACGTCAAATATCAAGTCTTTTCCGTTTCATCCCTTTTGATTTTAGTGGAAATACCCTCATTTAATTATACTGGTTAAAGCATATCAGATAACATTCATCATTGTTACTGCTACAGAATTAATGCATGGGTACCTTTTGCTATTTCAGATTTTGCCCTATATTAAAATTTGTATAGTTTATCCATTCCTCCTTGGCAGTAAAGTCCAAGTAAAACACAGGCAGACATCAGCAAGGCATACCAGGAGTAAATTTACTCAGGAACATTCCTGTGGGCAAAGCACACCCAAGCGCCTCCTTTGTTTTTAAGCAAATATGTCTTAGAGACATTTTAATGTGTGGAAAAAGCCAACCTCTTAACCTCTTAGGTTCCACTGGTCCTGTTCATTTCTCACATGGAGCCATAATCCTTTCCAGTGGTAACTACTTGGGATGTTACAAATAAAGGATTATACCTTCAGGTGAGGCAGAGCTCCTTATGAGCTTACTGAGTAGCTGTTATAGATCCTGTTCTCATGCAGAAATTACATGCACATAAGGACTTCTGCATTATTTAAGATGGAGGAGCAAGACTGCAGATGGATGGATCTTCTAGCTTAGGAAACACTAATTATTGTTCTTCCCATCTAGCCATCCAGTGCTGAGGTGAGAAAAATTATGCATGGGGCATTAGATGGTCTTACAGATACACTTTTAAACCACACTACTCAGCAGGGAAGCAAAAGTTATTATCAAGATGTGTTTCTTATAGTCGAGTGACCAATGCTGGATTTAGGTTGATGTTTTGACAGGTTGCTGTTGTTAACCCTGCAGTCAGGTTATTCCATGTGGGTATTTCTGGTGTGTTGCAAGATTTCAAGAAGAAAGTGCACTTACATTTTT
The DNA here is from genome assembly GCA_013396755.1 of Sclerurus mexicanus. Classification (NCBI taxonomy): domain Eukaryota; kingdom Metazoa; phylum Chordata; class Aves; order Passeriformes; family Furnariidae; genus Sclerurus; species Sclerurus mexicanus. Next base: position 937,930 of record VWZF01005682.1, on the reverse strand, counting down.
AATGCACATCCTGCTGACACACCACCTTTCCCTGTGGGAGAAGCAGTGCTTGAGGAGGGAAGACTAGGAAAGAGGATAAGTAATTCCTCTCAGTTGGCTAAACTCATTGATTTCATATGCACAAGAAAAAAAAAAAAGGAAGTAATCATTGTAACATGTTTATTATTTCAGCGAGTAGCAAAATGTCGTTCTAAAAATGATATCAATCTACCATGGGAAGCCACATAATTTTTGTCAGGATAATTGATAAATCAGACTTCTGTCTAATGTTTCTCTTCATATAAAAATTACAGCCTTGGAGAAGAACACTTTATTGCAGAGAAAGTCAGAGTGAGCACTGAAGAGCTGACTGCCTGGTCTGGAGACAGATTTCTTTTCATGGATAACACGATATTTTACCAGTGCTAAACTAATTTAGACTGTATGACAATCAACGTAACCACATCTATGGAGCTCAGTCTACCCTACACCCAAAGAGTTACAAGAAGATTGCCCTTTCACTGCACTTATCATTCAAACATGTAATATGTATAAAAACACAAACTTGGAGAAAGCCTCCAATAATCACATGTTTTCTATCATCTCTGCCCCGGATAAGAAAGAGCTGTCATTGACACCAGATGAAGCCATTCCTGAGTCTTATTTTCTTGCATCACCCGGGCTGAAAGTGCACTGTGATAGCAAACACATCACTTCAGACAGCCTCAGTTGTGGCTCCCACTTTCCATTTTCTCCTCTCTAAAAGGAGGACAGACAGCTGTTTAGGAAGCTTTGGAAAAAATCTTCTCAAGAATTTAAAAGAAGGAGACAGTGTGAGAGTGTGTGTGTCCAGCTTTTGGCCTATCTCCATATGGTTGATGGTATGGCTTTCTTCTTTGTTTCCAAGCTGTGAAATAACCATAAGAACCAAACACCTAAATAATTCATTAATTGATTAATTTAATTTTTGTCCATGTATTCTAGCACTTGTGCAGCCCCAGAGATACTTCACTGTGTAACTCTAAATCAAGGGGTTCTCTAACTGTGGAAGAGGACAGAAGATATGGTGTGAGACCAAAACAGTAAATAACACTCTGCGGTTCCACACCTACAGCTTGCAAAAAAAAAATAAAATAAAAAATGAGATGTTTCAGTTCAGGTAGAATTCAGTGCTCTCTGAATTTTTTTTTCCTGACTGCCTAACAGCACCATGAAAGGCAAACAAGCACTTCCAGGAACACCTGAGAAGATGGATACATGCTGCCTTGGATTCCCAAGGACACTCTTGCTCCTTCATGGCCCTGGATGATGCACAGTACCAGAAGAGCTGGATTTGTTCCTGCTGACCTCAGGATGGCCATTCTGAAGGCCAGATCTATTTTGAGAAACTATTTTCTTAAGAGAGCAAGTCCCAAGAAAGGCAATAGGGAGTAGCTTTTGTTTTGCTTCATTGCTTAGCTGAATTCTGGTTAATATTTTAAAAGATTGATCCAGAATCACTCAAAATTAATGTCGCTATTCAGATCTTCATACGGTGGCATGAATGTTGCATCTTGCCCTTGACCTGACGCTTTGTAAATTCCCCATAAATTTACAAAACTATACTAAATTTAATTTAGTAGAGGCCTTAGCTGTGTCCGGCAGCACATCTACACTCGTGCACGCAGCATTTTAAGTGACACAAGAAGCCACTAACGCGATTATGATAGGCACTACAGGCAAATATCTTCTAATGACACTTTTATTTCTTCTGCTTGCAAATGATCACTTCTCATGGTTCTTTCTGCAAATCTTATTCATTTTCTGTCATCAAGCTGCAAGAAGTCATCTGTCATCTTTCAGAAGGAATCAGCAAAGAAAGGCAGACAACCTAAATCCTGACTCTGGTCCTCTCACAGAGAGTGGTCAAGTTAAAGAAGTAGGGTTTGACTTTGCCTACTGTCCAGCTGTATTTTGTGCCTTGCTGGCTTTATTGGTTGTGAAATGTCCATGCAAAGCCAAAACACCCTCCCAAACACTTTGTTTTCTTTGCTGTGAGTTCTTTATTCTGCAAAAGACCAAACGAAGAGCAATGCTAGATAAGCTATTCAGTCTTTCCCAAGACATCCTACTAACATTTTCACTTTCAGAGTCCACATGAGCAGCACGATGCCCTTGCCTTGTAATTAGTTCAAGCCAGAGGGAGAAAAGATCTGAGGTCTAGGGCTGTACCAGAGACTGAGAGCTGAAGAGCTGAGGCAGAGCTGCTGCCACCTGCCATAAACCCCACTCGCCACCAAATCCCCATCAGTGTGAAAATCAATGTGTTTACTTCCCGTCAGTGGGTGAAATCAGAGCCCTCATGCAATTTCTATCAACAATTACTTGATCACCCTATTTTTGTGCAGGTCTAATGATTGCAGTGCAGTGTCTCTGTCAGGGGATGGATGAAAGGCTGGAACAGATCAACCTATTGCTTAAAAACAGAATGCAGCTAGAAGAACTGCATTTTTGCAGAGTTTTTTATTCACATGCTAAAATTGTTTCATATTAAACAAGCTAGGCTAATAGATGTGGCAAATTGAATGCTAAGTCAAGTCTGCCTCGACACACCACTGCAGCTGTTAATCTGATTTTTGAAGCCACCAGCTTGCTGGGCAGTATGAACACAGTTTGCTGGATGTTCTCATGGCTGGTGGTGCAATGTAAGCACAATACTTGGAATACAATCCACCAGTGTCTCCATGCCAGATCCCAAAACCTACTTCCTAGGCCTGCTGCCAGTGTTGTGCTATGAGTCACGAAGAGAAACAAACACAAGGAATGTCAAATTAAATAGGACGCAATGCTTTCGCAGGATTTAAAAGCGGAGCAATTGTGCTGCAGAGTACAAACCTCCCTGGACTCCTCTTGGACTGCTTCTCATCTTGGTAATAAGAAACATCCCTTTAATTAGTTCCACCTAATGAAATTCATAAGTCAGGGAGTGGGAGTTTTGCTCCTGGGTAGAAACCAAAAACTTCTCTCTGCTCTATCTGCCCATTTTCTGCAGCAGTCATTAGCAAATTTTATCAAATCTCTGCATTAAACAGTAACAAGTATTGTTCACCCAGAACACAGGTCCATTTATGAGCTGCAATATGACACATCTTGGAAACCCCAGACTGAAAGGCACTTCTGAAAAAAAAAAAAAATCAGGACTGGCAAGAAAAAGTAGTTTCAAATTGTCAAGAAGAAACAATAGAGAAACTTCTACCTGATCTTTCCGGCTGCTGAGATTAGAGAAGTTCTTTTCTCTTTCTGGGTTGGGCAAAATAAATTACAAAATTTATTCCTCTTTCCTTACAACTAAGAAACACCCTTTACCTTTTCAGCTGAAGTTCTGGGTGCTTCATGCTCCTTGCATCAGGGACAAGTAAAATAATTCTAGGAAGCCTTAAGATGGGTATTTACTCGTATGGAAATATTGACCCACAAGCATCTGTTTAAATTCATTTTGGTTATGTGTCTCTCAAGACAAAGTGATATCCATGGTAACAAACACTTTCACTGCAGAAGAGGGAGCACATCCAGAATGAGAGTGTAATCAATCTGCTTATCGATGACTAAAAGCCTGAAAGCACAAAGTTTGAGCTCTCAGGAACAGCACCGGTGCTCTGCAAAAGACCAGAACCTTTATCAGAACACTTTTGCAAAAGTCTGTCATAGAGGACAGAGAGGGAAACTGAAGCCTTGCCCACTGTTTTCCTTTCCAAATCCTTTTGCAAGGAGACATGGCTCAGTGTGCAGTTGTAGATGTAGTTGCAGCTGCAGTTGCCGTTGTGCTTTGAGAAGGTAACAGGAGAGTGAGAAGGACAAAGCTGATGCTCAGCTACATTCAGAGACAGCAAAAGTGCAAATCACCACTAAGACAAACTGTTCGGACAGTTTGGATTTTGGTATGAACTGTTTTCTGCATGTGCAGGGGCCCCTTGGCGTATGTGCATGTTTTCTCCAAAGTGGCTGCTGACCATTATGTTCATCCTGTTATTCCACATTGAGTCCCATAATTGCAGAGCATGATTTACAGGGTTGGTTATAGCTGCTATTACAGGAAGGTACAATGTTGGACACAACTGCAGTGCTGATGGGGGCAGGAAGGAGGAAGATGGCACGTGGCAGGTCCTGCATGAACACTTGTAGTATGGCACAGTGTTAACAGAGGGAATGGAGGAGGAAGCCACAGCCCTCCTAGGACTTTCCCAAGACTCCTTCCCACCTATCTTTGATATCTTTGATTTGATTTGATCTTTGAAAGCTATCTTTGATTTGGGCTGTGAGGAATAATTTTCTAGTTTAGCACTCAAGGGTGAATTTTTCAGGGCTTCCAGCAATAGCTCAAACCAGTTCTGCTCTCAGGACCTACTAGAGAAAGGTGTTGGTGCAGAGTGCATCTTGCTGTGGTCCTGCTGGTGCTAAAGGGCTGCTTTGCTGGGCCAGTGCACTCTAAGCCAAGACTGTCTTATCCTGACCTGAATCCCCTTCCCCTCCAAACCTGGCTGCCCACTAGCATTTGCTCTGTTCTCCAACCACATTGGGATAAAAACATCTCACCAGCTTTCACCAAGGCCTCCAAGACAATTTCTTGAACTGTTGGGATCCTTCTACCTGCAAACCAGACCCAGCACACACTTTCAGCCTTGAAGATCTGTGCAGGGTGGTATGAGCTTGCCTGACAGACAATGCTGTAGAAGGAACATAAAGGAGACCCAAGGTTAGAAGCAATGTTTTGGTACCATAACCCCTCTAAACACTAATAGCCACTTGCAAATGATGTGATTGATCACAAATTACATCAACACCATCCTATCAGACCTTCTTGCATACAGTGGTGCTGACAGAGCACTCATCAGCTTCATTTCTGAGAACCCACAAATGCAAGAGCTATAAGGTCATTACCCTCACAGGCAAAAGAAGGGACCCTTGTTTTGAAGCCAAAGTAGCTCCATGAGGAATTTCAGGTCAAGGTACTCAAAGGGGCAAACATCATCCCCTAAAGATGTATTCATGTTGAGCATACTTCCCACAGAAAACACAAAGTGTGAGATGCTTGCTTTGCTGAGAAGAAAGACCAGAGTAATGATTTCTTTCAGGGATTTGGCTTATACTGGAGCATTCTGTCCCAAGTGAAACAGGTGCTGCTTCTGGAGGCTGAACCTTATGCACTGAGGACAGCAAATTATTTGAAGATAAATACTGAATTTAGCTTCTCTACTTGAGATCAGGAGGTAATTTTAGGGATTAGACTCGCCAGAGTGAAAAAAACCTGCAAGGCACTGCCTCCCCCACCCATGCACTTTCAAGTACCTACAACTCGCCCTCCCGTATCTATCTCACTCCACCATCCTCCCTCTGAAAAACCCCACCTCTGTTACTGCAGGGTGTTCTATTTCAGCTGCAATAGAGAGTGGCCCCTTGCTTTGCAGCAACAGTGATGTATTACCCACCCAGGTACCGACCAGGCTCTGCACATCAGCTTATCTGCCAAGGTCCACTTCCATGACCCTTTGTTCCTGTTAGCCTGCTGAATTTATGCTCCTCCTCTGATGCATTGCTACATGAATGATGAAGGTGGTGCAGTTAAAACCATGAAGAAAAAGAAAAGCCCATGAACAAAGCTGTCTCATCTTTACCAAGATCAGGTGGGATGCAACCTTACTGTCTTATTTGGTATGTAGCAAATATCAGTTGATCAAAATGGATGCAGGTACAGCACTTTTAATACAAATTTGAAAGACCTATAAGAAAACATCCATACTGTCTCAGAAGGATGCTTTCTGGAATTTAAAGAGACCTCCAAGTGGTTTGAGCTCAACTACACAGGTCAGAGTGAAACTCTCTATGGCAGTGATTCTCAGTGAAAAGATCAGTGCCAAGCTAGGGTTCTATTACGGTTAACCCTTTTGATGCTTACTGCTGGAGTTATGGATTCAGATGCATATTAGATACTGTCAGTGGCTGCTGGTGTAAGTAGCACCTTTTTGAGTCCAGAAACTAATGGGTGGTTGCCCATCTATCTATTGGGTCTTTTCTCCCAAGATACAGTGAGTATTTTTAAGTCATCACTCTCTCATTCACTTGCCATTAATAGGGCAACACATTCCCAAATCCATCTATTGAATTTGGGCTGGCTATGGAGACTGTACCATTTCCATATCCTCTCTCCCCTCCTCTCCCACATCATGCCCCATAGTGTTTCTCTTAGTGGCAGCCAAGATCCTGCTAAAGCTGACTGAATTTCAGACTACTCAGCAATTCGAGCTCCCAGTGGACCATGCGATGCAGGCTGGAGAATCCTCTTCTATCATTACTTCCCTGGAGCTGTTACCAGCCAAGAAGTGGTTTTGCCGGAACTCAGCTCCTCTCCAGTTACATCCCCACCACCTATGACCCTAAGCAGAAATCCCAGGCTTATAAAATTAAACAGGCCTTTCCCATGAGTCACTCTGGGACTCCATGCTTGGGTGGGATCAGGGGAAAGAGCAGAGGCATGTCTGCTCCCCAAGCAGTGCAGAATAAGCAGTGTAAAAATGCAGGCTCCAAGACTCTCTGGCCCCAGTTTTCCTCATTGCTGCAAGTCAAATGGATGCAGATATAGCACAGTAACCTACTGAACCAAATCATGTTAACTAACTAAAGAGAAGTCTAGCAGACCACTAAAAATTAATCTAAATATATGCGCACACACACACAAAAACGGTGACTTTAAAGCTCTGTGCCTAATTCATCTGGGAGCAGAAAATCATAACACATGGGATGCTCTTCAGACGGCGCAACAGCAGCTCTAGTGAGCCAGAAAGCTTTAGCCAGGTCTCCCCAGAACCACAGGGACGAATGCTGTGCCTTTGCTCTGCTGCCAGAAAGACCCAGCTTCCTGCACGCCTGGTTATTTTCCACGCTCAGACATGTGTGAGTTCACAGAGCATGCTAGGGATGTGCTATCCTTTCCAGCCTCCTGAGGCTTGCTCTTGCTTTCAAGGCTTCCTTGGTAGCCCAAAAGGACAGCACAGTTTGTTTCCCTGGAGACCAGGAGTGTTGGTGGCAGTCGATCAGCTTTTAAACAGCTGATGTCACTGGGGCAACCTCCTGGTCTAACCCTGTGAAGCCACTACTGTCACTCCTCCTTTTGGCTCACATTTGAGTAGTAAGGACACCAAAATAAAAGTGCCGGGTGTCAAGCGCAAAGAAAACATCTTTTAACTGAGAGATGGGTGTTGCACCCAAGTGGTCTAAGCACAGGGATTGGCAGCAAGAGCTATGGACCTCCCCACCTACAGCCTTCAGGTTTTATTAGGCTCTAAGGGAGGCAGAATGAATGCAGTAGACTGAGGAAACACCCTGCCAGAAATAAAACAGGACCTTCACAGTGGTCTCATGAGGTTAAATTAGTTTGTGTGAAGACTTTGGAATCACAAGTAATCTTCTGGTTCAAACCTATTGCATTTTGTGAGTCATGGTGCTTTGTTAAGGGCTGAATTACTCTAGGAAACTTCAAAGCCATCAAAGAACTTGTGCTCAGTGATGTTTGTGTGCAGTGCTTTGAGTGAGTTTTCTCTGCTTTTCCCAGTCACCACGCAACAGTCAATTAAAAGTGCTGCTTTCTTTGTAGCCTTCACTGCAGTACCACGTTTATTGTCCTATTTATCACCATTGAACTGCCTCAGGCTGAATTATTTATAGCACTGGAGAAGATGAATTAAGTGGTAAATTCAAAGTGGGTCAGAGGGATGTTGACTTGGCCTTGAGACCCAGACACGTCAGTGGGCTGATATCTTGGCCTCCTTGGCTTAATGGAATGGAGCATCATCATCCACACTTGCACCAAAACCTTGAGCTGTGCCCAGCTGGTGCTCCCTCCCCTTGGGCCAGGGGGTAGGAGGCGGGTACTGGCACCCTGCATTTTGCTCCATGGGTGATTTGCCCCTACATTTTGATTTGTGCGTGTTTGAGTTAAGAAGATCATTGCAACATCCTCATCAAGACACTCCACTACAGAGCCGCATTTCTAGCACGTGACATGGCATGCCAGTCCATCACACTGCCAGTGGCATGACGCAGGGTGACCCAAAAATTCAGAAAGCGACCCACTAGCCAGAGTTTTTTAGTTTTTACTGTAGGAACAAAACAGCTACTTAAGCACAGGGCTTTTTGAAGGAAATCCTGCATGCATTTCCGTCCCTAAATCCCAACTGAACCTTGTAATCCTCCACTGAGAACAGCCTGTGCTCCACATGGCCTCTAACATTAATGACGACAATGAATCAGTTGTTTCCCAAAGAGGAGAATCACTTCTCACATTACTACTTTTTTTATGCCACATCTGACTGCATAGCAGAGGCTCCAGAAAGATGCTTATGCCAGGGTTCCCTCAATACTTTCCATGCCAGAAGGGGGGGAGCATTCCTACAGTCAAAGAGGATGGAGTACCTGCCTGGCATGGCCCTGGAAACACCAATATGAGGATATTAATCTTATAAATATTGCACATTTACATTACTTTACCAATAGCTGTGCTCAAATATAATGGCCAAGCATTTTTAAAATACACTTTAAAAAGAAATACATACATGAAGCGAAACACTGCTCCCTCCACAATATCCTTGTTCTTGGAAAGCACCAGACATGTTGATTCTGGTTGTCTTGGGGTTTTCTCATAGGTTGTCACAGAAGCTCAGACACCAGCTACGAGCTTCCATGTGTGGATGGAGGTCATGGGCTAAGAGACAGCAGGTTCTCTGAAAGAGTCACCTGAAACTGAGATGGAACACACGTTTCTGGCTATGAAACCAAAGAGAATAATAGAAGAATCTTTCCCCCATGTTATTGGCATTTTCTCTCCATGGTACAAGGGCAGAAAAATTTCATTCTCTCTTGTGAGAAAATTTGTATCAACAGTATCACCTAATATAGCACAAAAGACAAGACGGCCTCCAAAATTCAGAATGAATTTGCTTTAATGAAAAGCTAGGTAAACACCTCTACTTTTGGAAATCTGCAATAACATTTTGCCACTATATGATGCAATCACTTTCCCTCCAGTACCTGTTGCCTGGTACAATACTGACATCTTGCCCTTGAAAGTCAAAATCTCTTGGCTAAGAAAATAGAGTTTAGACTTAAGTACAGCAGAATGAAGAGTTTTACAAACAGCGAACTCGCTGAGAAATGTAGTTAAAGTAATCCCATTGCTATTTTCAAATTCAGGTTGAATTTACTTAATAGCTCCAGCAAATGAGAGCCTGGGCCAGACTCCCCAGCCCTGGCAGAGTGGGAGGAGGAGAAAGCAGACAGCTTTAATTAGCAAGAAAGTCAGCAAAAAACACTTGCTCAGAAGATGATCATCCGAAGGACGTGGACCCCCCATTGTCTCTCTGACCACGAATACTTCAAGCAACACATTGCCTCTCTCTAGCATCCTCTGGCTTTATTTCTTTTTTTTTTTTTAATTTCATTTTGCAGAGGTTCAACCTTGCTGGTAAAGCAGCCTGGCTCTTCCTCTGCCAGTAGGGAAGCGTGTTGGGCCAAGTGGAGTCACATAAAGGCACGAGATGGGGCCAGCCAGACCTATATGCCCCATGGGGGGCACTCCAAACAGTTCTCTTAGGAGCCTGGGAATGAGGGTCACCTTGTCCCATGCTGAGGAGGAACTTCTCTGGCTTCCTCATTTCTGTTTTAACAGAAACTAAATGCTTTTGTTCTAAGTGAAATGCAAGGTTTCACTAATCTAAAACCAACATTCAAAAAATGTTCTGCTCTGGTCAAACATAAGAAAGAAATCTCTTCTGAAATCATTACAGGCTGGGTGTACTTTGGGATGTTTCAGGTCACTTCTGGAACTGAAAAAATATCCTTCTTGCCCATATCCATTGGGAAATCTGGTTATTTCACCCCACTGTTTGCCAAGGAAGCAGAGGTTAAAAGGCACCCAGCTCTGAACAGAAGCCTGCTAGTCAAGAGAGCAGTGGATCAGCATAGACAAATATTGGTGGTAATTTTCTTTCAGCCTTCTCAAAGACAAGGATACACTCCCACTATACAAGCCGTGTTTAAAAAGTGAAGTGCTGCGACTGGAGGAAGGGAAGCAGGTTTAACAACTCTGTACCTGGCTTGCTGTGACAAACAGAAAATGAATTTGCTGTTTTCTCCAGCTACATATTGCATTTGTTTCAATTTCTTGACTCTTTTTCCTCAGCAAGAACCCAGATCAGCATTTTCATAATGATGTTAGTCAACCTGAAAGAAAATTAAATCCACACTGGATTTCCCCTCACCCAAAACAACTGCTCCTATGACCACTTAGGGGTTTCGATATGTCAGATACGCCACACCAAAAGCTTTCACTGAGCTGGTGAAAGAGCCCATGTCATACACAGTCTATACAGCTTCCTTTATGTATACAACAAAGATGGAAAAATTACACCATGCCAAGAAATCTGTCTTGCCAAACAAGAACCACCCCCTGAAGGGCATATTTAGAAATCAGAGGAAAATTTAGGAAGAGAGTCACACAAAATAAGTCAGAAGAGTAATGCAAAGTAGGGAGAGTGGGAGTTTCTTTCAGGTATTGAGCACTCCCAGACTGCACCAGCAAATACCCAGACCAACACACCTCTCTTTTACCTCACCAAGTAACAGCAAAAGCCAACACTTACACAGCATTTTTCATTCATCCGTCTCAAATTGCATCACAAGGAGAGTTAAAGCTTTGGATTTAGCATTTCTCTCTGCAAACTGATGCACAGAGCTGAAGTCCAAGGTTGAACAAAGGCAAGCACTAGGGACAAATGTAGGCCATTGAGTTGTGCTTGGTGGATGCTGAGTCTGGCCCTTCTACTCAATCCTTGTTGCAGCCCATCAGCCTTTTGCAGACAGGGCAGCCCGTGGGCTCTGCCTGCTCTGTCACTTTGGTAAGGGCAGTGTTTTCAGAGCAGGTGTTTTACACCAAGAAGTAATCTCAAGCAGCACGCGCATTTCAGCCCATGGTGTCCCAGTGCTGCTGAGACTGGCGAGCACCTCTGGAGATCATCCAACCCAACTCTCACTTAGAGCAGCCTCAGGCACAGCAGGCTGCATCTCATTGGGTTTTGAACATCCCCCAGACTGGAGATGCCACAACTTCTCTGGGCAAGTTAACTGGCACAAAGGCACAGCTTTGTGCCAGTATTTGATCCCTCTCACAACGTAAAAACATTTCTTCCTATATTTAAAACAAATTTCTTGTATTTTGGTATTTTGTATTTTTAGTGTTGCTTTTCTCAAGTCTGGACCATGGACAACTCCTGGCTACATCTTTTTTACTTCCCCATCAGGTACCTAGCCACATGGATAAAAGCACCTTGAGCCTTCTCTTCTCCAAGCTCTCTCAGCTTCTCCCCATAACAAAGATGCTCCAGTCCCTTCATCATCTTTATGACCCTGCACTGGACTTGCAGTGTGTCCACATCTCTCCTGTACTGGGCAGCCCAGCACAGGACCCAGCACTCCAGATGTCCATGATCAGTTCTGAACAGAGAGAAAGGATCACTTCTTTCAATGTGCTGGTGACTGATCAAAACCCTTCGAGCCTCTCAGTTCAGCAAGCATTCAGTCTACCTCATCATCCACCTACCTAGCCCATACCTCATCAATGAGGATTTTATAGGACACAGCATCAAAAGCCTTGCTGAATCTACAATGAGCAATATCCATTGCCACACCCCTCAGGCAATCAAGCAAGTAATCTCTCTGTAAAAGACCATCCAGTTGATCAAGCATTCCTCCTTCATAAAGCCATGCCGACCAAACCAAAACACGTTCTTGTGTGTTAGATCATTAGAAATTCTTAACTGTGAGGGTGGTGAGAACTAGAACAGCTTGCAGAGAGAGGCTGTGGATGTCCCATCTCTAGAAGTGTTCAAGGCCAGGTTGGATGGGGCTTTGAGTAACCCTGTCTAGTGGAAGCTGTCCCTGCCCATGACAGGGCGGTTGGAACTAGGTGATCTTTAAGGTCCCTTTCCACACAAACCATTCTATGATTTTAGGGTTGTCTTTTCTATGTCTGGAAATAGTTTCCAGGCTCATCTGTTCCACCTTTTCTGGGGTCAAGGTGAAGCTGATGAGGCCATAGGTCCCAAGATCCTTCTTAACTGCTATCTGCTTTCCTTCCAGTCCTCAGGAACTTTTTCCAATTGTCTTTGCTTTTACAGGTGTTCAAGAGCAGCCTCACAATGACACAGTATGCTGGATAGACAGCTTGGGGAATGCAGTATTTCAGTGCAGACTTCTGCCTTTGAGAGAATAATCTGCCCAAAGACTCTGTATTTGTTCCTCAATGCTTTTTAAACATCTAAGATCTGCTAGGACTGCATGGCTGTTATTCAAAAAAATGATTGCAGCACGTGACTTGGATTAGGAGTTGCCGGAGCAAGGGGAAGCATGAGGGACACCCAGTTGTGACACAGAGGATCAGAACACTGGCAGCAGGGATAGCATCTCTCTCCCTTCAGAGCAGGGCTAATCAAACCACCCCATCTCCTGTGCTTTCAATGCAAGGACTGCAGTATCAACACGTAAAATCAGTTGCAAAAGCCCACACTGACCAAGAAATCCTACAGATTAGAGAACCACACCATTTATATCCCTTGCCCTCTCAGGAGCAGCTGTGCTGTAGCACAAGCGATTTTGTTCACAGCCAAGACTAAATTACCCAAGCTGCACCACCAAACTGAGTAAAGTCTGATTTTTTTCTTCCCTCTCTCAATTCTTCTAGCTCAGTAGGTGACAGGGATTTAAAACAAACAATAAAAAAACCAAAGCCCAAGGGTACTGAATTTAAACTAGACGCCCACAATTACATTTTCAGTAGATAAATTATAAAAGAAGAAAGATAAAAAATAAAATTTCAGAAGTGTGAAGGTTGTCACTGGAATATTTTTATCTAAAGTGAGTCACAAAGACTGAGCAGTGGGATTCTTTTTTTCCTAATAACACTGCAAAAAACCCCTTAGGAAACTACCACCCCAAACCAAGACAATGTGAAAGCTAAAAGCTACACGAAGCTTAATAAAGACACTGGCTCCTGCAGCATGTCAGAAATAACAGACTCTTCTTAAATAGACACAGAGAGGTATTTTATTAGAATGAGCAAAACCCACCTCTCCCAACCCAGAACAGAAAAGCTGCAGGGACTAGAGAAGCCTGCAGGCACTGACAGTACCAGAAAAGGTCAGTATGGCAGCTTTCCTATACAAAGGCTGAATACAAAGTACTAAGAAAGCACATTCGAGATTAGTGGAAAGGGCTATGTGAAGTCTGAACATGGGCTGGAAGAACAGGAAAAGTAGGGGAGGGGAAGGGACAGAAACCTACTACTCATAGACCAAGACAGCAATTCAGGGTTTAACATCACTGCAGCGAATGTCTCTGTGTATCTGCTGTGTGAGTTGCCAGAAATGGCTTGTTATGAGAAAAACAGTGATTCTTCATGTAGGCAACAAGTCCTGTATTAAAACTAGATTTATGCCACGTACAGATATACCTCTAAAGAAACCTACTTCTCCCTTTCAACATGAACCAGACTTCTAAAAGATTTTTTTCTGACAACGTCTTTGGTTTTGTATGAAAGTTTAATATTCTTAAGTTGTAATGACACAGTATAAAGAAGTCAGGGTAAAGGTTTTGTCTTTTTAAACATAAGGTCAGAGTGTACAGTCAAAGAAAGCTTTGCCATCACCTCAACAGGGACAGAGGGTTGTTTAAAGTGCAATTTAGTAGCAATTTTAAGACATCCATTTATTTTCCTGCAGCTGTTACCCATGCTTTCAATAGCATTGGTACCACTGCAGTCTAAAATCAGGTTCTGCCCAAGTGCCAGATTGCCATGGCTGAAAGTCCTTCGCTGGTATTTTCATTGCAGTAAAAACTGTAAGAGCCAGAGGCAAGTCAGTGAGACTGAGATGGCTCGTGAGATCATCATGGGAAGAATGAATCATCTGCCTTGGAAATATAAATGTTTATGATCACTGCTTCTATTCTGCACATACATTCTTGAGACACACAACTTTTACAAGGGTGTTGATATTTATATAATCCCATAAATTTAGACAGTGCATTACAAACACAATATGCAGTTGTAGCTATAAATATCGGAGCAGCAGGATAGAATTTTCAACTATTTCTTGTTTTCTATACTCCACAAATGAGATGTGCGGCACAAGGAACTAAAGAAAAGAAAATATAGCTGTTAGGCAATAAAAACCCCCATGTGAGACTCCATATTTCAGGTGGTGGAATGGAAGGCTAAACATCTACCTAAGAACAAAAAAGAATTAAAACTAGCCCCTGAGATTTAACTGCAACATTTAACCACGACTAAAAGACAAAAAGCAGATTCTAAAGTGGAGCTTTTGAGAATACACTATTTTCATGGCATGTTTTTTGTGTCAATGTGACAAACTAACATCTGCCTTTGACAAGAAGCATTTTGGCAAACAAATGCACTATGTAATTAAAAGACTAAATGTGTTTTTAAACCTTGGCTGATGCTTTTTTTTCCTTAGTGCTCACAACACTGTATGTATGTATGCACAAACGCACAAAAAAACCCAATCTCTGCGTGCTGTAGGAGCATCATAACAACGCACCAAGGAAGATATCATTCCAGAAGGCCAATAACTTCCCAATGCGTATTAAAAAGGGACAAACCAGTAACTCTTCGTAAGCTTTCTAAACTTTGAAAATAGTATTACAGATTTGCTTCAAGAGTTAGATGTGTCAGGCAATAACTCTGACAGCAGTTAAGGCATAAGGCTTAGTACTGGGTACCTGAGGTCAACCAGCAACTTGGCACTGACTGATGCAAGCAGTTATAGTACCTTTATATATTTATTTATTAAAAAAAGGCTTTTTGCATCAGCCTGCATCCTCATTTCCATTTCTCATATTAACTAATTAATTCAGGGAGGAAGAGACGTCTGGTGCAAGCAGTACTTTATGAGTCAGGTCAGTTATCTCTTCAATTTAATTTCTTTATTTTACACTGGATATATTAGATTTATATTGGATATATCTTGTAACAACTGAAGTAAAAAATCATATGTGCACTGAACTGTCATTTCAAAACTACACTGAAATACTTCTGGACACTCAAGATACTCCAGGCACACCAGACCATGTCTTCACATGAAGATCCATCCTACCATAACACTACTTGGCTCTGGTGATGGACTGACACACATTTCGTAAGAAGGTAAAATATTCAGAGCTCTGAAGCTCAAAAGTGAGGACCTGCACCTACTCTAGGAAAGGTCATACTCTGTGCAACTGCTGCCTTTGTGCCATGGGGAAACGGAATTACTGAACACGGATGCCGTTTTCCAAGGAAATGGTCACCTCGGGCAGAACAGATCAGGAAAGCGGTTTTCACAGCTCTCAGTATGTACTTTAATGATTTTTGTTATACTGGTGTCTTTCAAAAAAGCATCAGTCAGGTAGAAAATGTAAGCCTTCACTTTACTGTTCACAACAGACATCCTCTATGGTGCTTCTTCACACTGAATTGATGGGGTTTCCCAAGTGTCCTCATCTGCCAGGTGAACCATCTGTGAAGTCTGATCCACAGGTTCTTTCTCGCCTTGGGCTATAAATAAAGCATCTTCTTTTCCTCCTGCTAACTGAAGGTCAGAGCTACATGAACAATTAGATTCATCGAGTTTGTCCATTGAAGACTCTGCTGTAGTTGTAGAGGACTGTCCAGTTTCTGTTTCAGCTTGTGGTTCTGTTTTATACTGAAGTCCAAACATGTTATTTCTGATGAGGTATCGAACACACTGCAAAATCACATTTCTTTCGTGTCGGATGTCCTGGGCCAGTAACTGGAAATAAAAACAGAGAAGATGATGCACATTTCCCTCTATTGCTCTGTAGCTGATACAAGCATAGCAAGATATGTGGCTCTACTCAGTAATTTCCAACACCTCTGAATTTAAATCAGTTGGCTCTCTCACACAAGTCCTGGACACACAAGACTGGAGACTACCATACCAGACACAGCACAGGAAAGCCATGTATTCCCGCATTTAGTGCTTTCCCACCACCTGACTGGGGCTTTGGGCAGAGTCAGCAAGTACATTTGACAGCATTACCACTCAGCTTGCTGGGCTGGGTAATCTAAGGGCTTGCTGTCCCCTCACATTACTGCACACTGATCAGACCTCTTACTGCCCCAGTTCAACTCAGCAGCCAGGAGAAAACAAACCTGACAATTAGCAACAAGTAGCAGGGTGTTCTGGGATTTTTTACTGTTTGTGTTGTTTTTTAGTGGCAAGTATATAAAAAACTGAGCAGGATCAGCAAAGGCCCCAGCACAGCAGAGAAGAGGTGGGACCAGGCACCCAGAGAGGAGGCAGCAGGCAGAGAGCTGACCCTCTGGGCAGCAGCAGGCTGCTAGAGCACTGCAGGTTGCTTTGCTCTAGTGATAGGCGCTCATAATGGCCCCAACTCATTATGGATGAAAAAGGATGAAAAACAGTCACATGCCCAAAGTGCACATGGTTTAAGCACTATTCATTTAGCAATAAGGTAGCTAGATAAAGTTGACGTATATGGTGGCATCTCTGGATTAAGCTGTCAGTCTGAGTTTGCTCAGGTGGCAGAGAACATCACTGAATATACCTAAATACTAGGGATTTCCTCCCCAATTATCTGACTGTAGACTGAGATGACAATGTTGTCACGTCATGGAGAATAATATGAGGCCATGCATTCCAGTACATCAGGTTAGCAAGTCTATTAGCATCTTTTACACTTTCTAAGTTATGTGGTATCTGTAATTTAATATCCCATGTATTTTTAATTCAAATCCCCTATGAGAAAAAGATAAATACAAGGAAAGGGCATGTTTCATCCAGATGTACTGTGGATTTAAACAGCAGTAACTGGTTTGGGCTATAATACACCAACCTAAGTCTATAGCTTAATCAGAGTGCTGGAGGCCTCCCTCATCTCCTTTAACCTCACTGAAGTTCATTTTGGTAGTAGGGAAAAAAAGAGCTATCAGCCAGAGAGCTGAATGAACTTTTGTCACAGCAAGCATCAGCAGAGTAATACTCTGAACAAACAAAAACTTTGAAGCAAGTGGCTAAATCCGTAACTACCTGATCATTTGCAGGAGAGCTGTTCTACACATTGCAGGAGATTTGGCTATGTTAGGCTTGTAATGTCACAGAACAGCTTTTTTGTTGTTAGAAGTTTCAACAGTGGTTTAACCAGCCACTTTTAAGTCCGCATATTTCTACTTAGACGAGTTGCTAAGAAGTGTTGCAAGCAGCTGATGACAAAAGTAAACCTTCAGGAACCTTCCACCTGAACTAAGAGATGGCCTTTAGGGCAGAGAAGGGACAGCATAGTGATGTTCTCTTTGTTCAACTAGGAGAAACTGCTGAATTCCCAAACGGCCACATTAAGGCGCAGATGGGATGCACCATCACCCTATCAAAGACTGTATCTTTGTATTTTATTTTTTAATGCAGAAATGAGTATCAGTGCAGTGATACTACACAAGCTTTTTATTTTGTCAGCATAGAGCATGACTAAAGATGCATTACTGTTTACATGGCTACAATAAACATATTTTAGTAGTGCTCCAGCTCACTGCTGAATGACTGCCAATAGATACCTGCAGCTATTCTCTTATATCCCCCATTTGTTTTTTGTTGTTTTTTTTTTTAACGCATCATTTCACTGATGCATCCTTTTCTTACCACCCTAATTCCCTTTTTGGATGCATTTTGTAAAATTTTGACCTTGCTCCCTCTCAAAATTATACACACTTGTTTTTAAACACTGACTATTTCTGATGACACTGGAAGCTTACCTGCAAACCTCAGACACTCCTCTGTGATCCACAGCCACAATACATATCCTTTAACAACAGCTCTGAGCAACATTAAAAGGCAAAAAAACCTCACTAAAATGCAATTTTAAAAGTGGACTATACTGGCAAGCTTCAGCTCAGGTTTCCTATGTTCTGCCAGCTTCTCTCAGCATGTGGGACTTCATCTGACTTTCTTCCAGAGTCGTCACTACTTTGATCACCAGCTACTTTGAAGAGCAAGAGATAAAGGCAATTGCATGCTTAGAGAGCTACACAAAGGACAAACACTTCCTTTTCAGTCACTAGGAACTTTAATTCCTGGCAGCAGTGGTACTATGTGCTAAAAAGACTACCAAGAGATTTCTCCCACATCTGCAGCTTGGTATGTACCTTATCAGGTATCTCTTGCCTAAACATCCTGTGCTATTTCAGAGCCCTGATGTCAGTGGCACTCTGCTTTCTCCTGTCTTTTGCCTACAGCAAGTTTTCCCTTGAAGGGGGAGCTTTATGCTGATTATTTACAGAATCACAAAGGTAGTATGCCTATCTGATACTGCTTTTGAGTAATAAAAGCTCCAAAGTTTTGTCGAAGCTTTCTAAAGAAAGCCACCAAGCTTTGTGGCCAAATAGGTTGCTTTGCACTAATATTGAGAACGGAATCTTAACACCTTGGACTCACCCCTACAAACCTCTCTTTACCCTTCTGAGATACCAACCTGCTGCTCTTCGAGGTACCAATGCTGTCCTTTCCTCAGACTGATCTTAACATGCCTACAGAGAATAAAGCCGTGTGCACGCAGGTTGCAGCCCAACACCACTCTATAGTTTAAGTCACCAGTGTACTTATCAACAAGGTCTTTTTGCATGTGGAAAAGAATTGTGTGCTCCTCTATCAGAGGAAGGCAGCTGAACAGCAAAGCTGGGAGCAAAGGGAAGAAAACCAGAACCAGGCCAACGGGATTACACACAAACCAAACCTACTGGATACTACCCCAGGGAAGCGAAGAGAGACAAACAGAGGTTTTGTTCTTTGTGCATCTCATTTCAGGCACATGATTAAGTTGTCATCTCCTGCTCACCAAAGTCAGTCATTACCTGAATGCACACCAGGGTATTTCAAGTTGTCTATTTAAGTACCTACACCTTCTCCAAGTGAAACATTCACTTTACTATTTTTAAGACAGGCCCCCTGCTAACAGACTGCTCCAACTTCCTGCAAGGAAGAGAAGAGCCACTCACAAGCAGTTCTACTCTCATACAGGAGGCATTATTTTAGCACTAAGACTATTACCATTTCCAGAAGAGTTGGACGGCGCTTCGGAAGGGGAGGGAATGTTTTCTTGCCCCTGGTACCAGGCCCTCTGGGGGTACGTCCATTTGAATTTGAGCTTCTTAACATCGTGCCTGCACATTCGGGATGTTTTTGATTTGGGTTTCGACTCCGAGGAACAGAAGTAGTTTGAGGCGTATTTCTGAGCGCAGCCTGGTTCTTCTCAGCTTTTGTTGCAGTCTTGACAGGGATTTCTTAAAGAAAAAGAATACACTTTCATCTCCAACTTAAAAGTCTCTTTAACATGCTTATATCCTCATGCACTGGCAGTTCGTTAGTACTATTCTTGCTCACGTAACCTGATGTGAAGCTGTTCAAAGTTTACTTGGAGGAAGGGAGGGTTTTGTTTGGTTGGGGTTTTCTTTTTAAATACAAAGAATAATCTCTAAACATTCACAGAAAGGAAAACAAGATATTTAAATTCTGCAACATAAAAAGAAAAATAGAAGGAGTGAGAGCTGAATGAGATTTTTCAAACCTCTACCTTCTTATCACTTAGGAGGTACATTACTTCTGCTTCACATTATAGCTTGCTGCAAATCTAGCTGCTGAGAAAATCATGATACAGTCAGGGCAGAGGACGCCCAAGTTCAATTCTAGATGCTACTAGATGCTCTCTAGCTTTGGGTAGGCCATCTCAGGCAAGTAAGGCATAACAACTATCTACAAAAACAAGCAGCACCAACCAGCAATTCTTCACCATACGCTGATGCATACACTCAGAGAAGCACAAAATCCAAGTACTAGAGAGTTCCAAGTCTTACTGCAACATCCAGCAGCCCTCTATGGATAAAGCCCTTCCTTAAGGACATGGAAATTAGTTCACAGAGTGAGTATAACAGCTTTTTCCTGCCACTAGTCAAACACGATTTGAAGCAAGACTGAAAACAGGTTGCTTTTTTCTCCCCAACTAGAGGGGGAAAAAAGGTTTGGGAAATTCAATGACACACAGCCTAACCAAAGACATTTTATGCCTCCCCTCTCAACAAAGGACCTGCTGCTGAGAGAAAGCAAGCAAAAAAACAGTGCAGTGTGGTATAGGGTGGAAAGGGAAAGGAGAAGGGCAGAGGATGTGCTTCTATGTACCTTCGGGCTCGCTGTCGGATGCACTGCCATAGTTGGCTGACAATGCACTAAGGGCAGAGGTCACCTGCTTGGGAACAACTGTCATTCCCAGCCTCCCATCTTCATCAGCTGCTTCATCCTTGTCGGAGTCTGCAGGGAAAGAAAAGCCGAGAGGGATTTTTCCCAAAATTCCCGCAGGCCAACAGTCAGCCTTGCTGCTAAATCCCCATCTCACCACCACACAAGCCTGGTGTTGGGTATCATTGCTCAACATGGTGGATTGAGAGAAAAATCCCACATTTGTCGACCCCCTACAGGCATTCAGTGGCAAACCTGTATCTACACCGGTTTACAGTCCTGCCAGCAAAGTTACCAGAACAAAAAGATTCCTGAACACAAGCTTGAGCTATCTGCTGCTTTCTTCACATATCAAGCATAATTATAGGTTTTACTGAATGTAGGTAAAGAGAGAGAAAAGATTTCATAATATATTTTGAAGTCTTGTTGGATTTAGTCCTGCGAAAGCAGGGGTATGGAGAAGGATTTGAAAACTAGTCAGGGGGAATTAAAAAAAAAAACAACAAAACCAAACCACAAAAAACCAACCAAACAAAAAAAAAACCCGAGAATTTGGATCATTCATAGTGAGAACTGAAGAGCAAAGACATTTTTGGATCGTAAAAGAGTTCATAGGGAGAGTGAGAACCAAGCCTACAAATTAGATTATCTGGTTTCCAGCAGTTCTTCAGACCATTTGATACTTAAAACCCTGCAGAGCATTATGGATGCATATGCAAGCAAAGTAGAAGTCTCAGACTACTCAAACTACCCCAAAAGTGAATACTTGGGAAGACAGGAGGAGGAAAACAGACCAAAAATACTGAAATTGAGTATACTAGAAAAACAGGGGCCTAGCAGAAAAAGATGCCGAAAAACAATCATGTAAAATTGTGATGACTTTAGTTTGAAACAAAGAATCTATATGAACTAAAATCTTGGAAAGACTCTCAGGTGAACAGTGCCACAATTAGGAAAACTAGGAAATGCTTTTTAGTAACACACCTGCATACAAATTTTCTATTTTATATATATATATATATGTACAAACACAGACATAGAATCCACTACTCCCCCAAAGCATTTTGAAAAACTAGTCTGTTCAGACTTAGAAAATGACTGGTTGCAATCCTACTTTCACAAAGAAAAAGAACTGTGCTGTGCTCTTTCCCATCCCCTCTATGTCTAAGCCTGCCCTGCAGGAAAGCTGCCTCACACTTCTTCGGAAGATTTTACTGAAATGAAAACTTACGAGATCTTTATTTTGAAATCACAAATTTCTCTGTTCTCTTTTAATATAACATTAATAGTTGGCAATTTGACTCACTGGAACTCATGTTTAGTAAATCAACTTTTTGACAAATACTCAGGTATTTATCTAAACTACTCACCTGCTTCTTTTTACTTTCTGAGAAAGGTCAATTCTCTTTTCATTTAGTAATCATGCCAGTTTGCAATTACATTGGCAGCTCACACCAAATGCAGTACATTCTCCTAACTGAGAACATACAGCACCTGCATATACTTATGCAATTATAAAGTACCTTTTACTTCCAGTTATTTTAGATTCACAGCTGCTTTCTGCTATCACATCCAAAAAGTTGAGTGCATACTGTGGTTGCCTGCCTTTTCCTTTTATTTTTGTTAAATTTTAAATATTTACTCTTAGTTTGCTTTCTCTAAAATTAGGAGAACACATTTACTGGAATACATTTGCTTTTTGAGAGTTACACATTTGGAGGAAGCATTATGCACTACTGAGTACAACTGACTGTTTCTGGTCAGTAGATCCCTCCAAATTTTACACCTGACAGGGTCATCATCTTACCTGGTTTCTGCTTATAAATCAAGAGGAAAATTCTGTTTTCTCACCTTCTATTCAATTTCTTAGCTTTAAAGGTACTAGCAACTAAATAGAACTTAATTGATTACATAAACAATACATTCCATCTGAGAAAGGGCTGCTGCTCTTAGAAAGTTTTAAATACTCCAGAAAATGTACCTATACATTAAAATCATGGATTTCAGTTGTATTATTTTTTTGTAAAAAATTACTTATATTGTGTTTGTTATTTTCTGTTCTGGCTACATTTTTCAATAGCAAAAAAAGCTGCAACTGGCTTTAATAATGTGTAATAAGCAAGTACCACATTCCTTTTCTACCTATTATAACAGAAGCTACTAGCTGTACTTTGGTATAATTAGACCTTTTATCATTAAGTAAAACACAGATGCTGTGGGAAAATATGGATATATCTAAGCATACTTAAGTTTCCCAACACGCAGAGATTAGAGCAATAAGCAAATTGCATAGGGATGCTGAGTTCTTCTTCCCACTAATTGAAGATTATGTTTTCAAGGGGAAAAACTCAGCATCAGACATCTTTCCAGGGGATGTATTCTACCCTTGTTGCTAAAAATAGCTAGAGTTTAAGTCAGCTTACATGCCATATTCTAAGAGTACTGCACCACTGCTGACTGAATTATAAATAGTTACATACAAAGAATTTATATGGCTGCCAGCATGTGGAAACACGGCATGCTCACCAAAAAAAAAGCCCCAAAAACTAAGTAGCAATACTTCAGAGAACACACACATATGGAGAATATGAAGAGTAATAAATAGTACAGCAAAGAACAGAATTACAAGAAAAATATTGACATTTTAAGTAATTCACTTCATTCATAGGAAATCCATTTGTTTTCACATTCTAAATACTGTGATTTTCATGACCACAAAGGAATATTTAACGGTCTTTAAAAAACAATTTGACTGTTGAAACTTTATTCTTCTCCTAGCTTTATAAATATTTATATTTATAAAAATATTTATAAATATTTTATGTGCTAGTTTAGCAACTTAAGTTGGTGCATGTCCTTTACACTATTATACAGTATTTACATCAAAACATGTAATGCTGCACACAAGCCTTATGTCAGACTTCCAAAACGGTGAGTAGCAAGTAAAGTGTCAGCATCTATACTTAAAATAACTATTTAAAATAAAAGTTCTCCAACTTCCTTCATCTTACCAACATCACCATTTGCCAGAAGGCTGAGAGGGTCCACATCCTTCTCATATGGTTGACCTGCCAAAGCCTCAGGTTTTTCACTTTCCTTTTCACTGTTTTCCTTTTCACTGCTGTTTTCCGGTCCATTGGTTTCATTTTGAGTCCTATGTACATGACAATCCCCACCATTTTTCCTAAATTTCTTCCAGAACGGGCGCCATTGTCTTCTCCTATGTCTTCTCTGATGACCAAGAGCCTCTCCATTTTCCGGAGGTTTCCACATACCCTTCATTTTGCTGGAAAATAGAAACACAAAGTGATAAGCTCTAAGAATAAAATCAATCGATGTAACCAAATGGCTCAGGCTCACATTTAAGGTTCAGCAACACAGAACGACGCCAGGACTTAGACCAGCTCAGCTAACACATGGTGACAAATCAGAGGAAGTCACAGCTCATCTCATTGGCAGGGCAATGTGACAAAGCTGGAACCTGAATGAACAGTTTGAAGTTCACGACTTTGAGTTTTTAACAAGGCTAAGGGTACATGGGCTAATAAAGTTCCTTGATCATCTACAGCGTGTGGACACGATGCTTTCATTTCAGAAAACGAAGGGAACAAGTACACCCTTGGATTAAGCATTTAAGCCATTCAAAAGAGTGGGAACATGAAATGTAAAAGAAAGCATCTACTATAAGCACACTTCAACTGCTGAAGTCTCCTTTTTCCAAAGGAAAAAGCTCAAAGCTTTTTCAGCTCAAAGAAGCATCTTGCTGCACCAAATCCCTTCAGCCATCTGACACCATCAGCTGCAATAACTACCTATGCTTGTCTCCAGCTAACATGCCGTTCATCTTTTCCATTCCCAGGAAAAGGAGTAAAAGAAATGTCTAACAGGATAATGAATTTGTTAAAAACTGAAACAACAGAGTGAGTCCTAAAATACAGTAAGAGCACAGCATGCTAGTTCCATTTCTCTTCCACGGTTTCATAATCTTCCAGGTTATCCTATAAACACAGAACAGGTTAATAGAAAGATACCTGGAAAGCTTAACAAACTCTGGTCAAATTCTACAGATACAAGAATGAGCGTGACCAGGATAAAAAAGCAAATGTAGAAAGGACAACCTAAATTTCCTGAAAACAGTTATATTTAAGCAACAGAAACTTAATTCAGCAAAACAGGACTGTAACTCATCATCAGTACGTTACAACAGCAAAAAACACACAAGACCTACTTTGCTGAATGAGCCCCATGGTTCATTCTGATCAATACTTCCTGCCTCAGCTTCACCTACAGCATGGCAGAGCTCCTATTACCCCTTGTCAACTATGCACCTCATGCTGTGGGATTCGCTGTTGTGACAAAGGACTTCTTTTGGTCTGTCTTCAATCTGACATCTAAAATGGTCATTTGGTACGCCCATCCTTACCAAGTTACAAAAAACAGCATGTAACTCTTTTCCATCTATGCAATTTTTCTATGCCTCCATCATACAGCCCTTCCAAGACATCCACTACCTTGCTGGTACAGAAATGTTCCCATTACCATCATTCCTCACTTCTATGCTTTTCCAATCTAATTAAGCTCTTCTTGAGAAGAGAACGCAGCCCGTCATATCACTCAAAATGACTTTATATCACAACAAAACATATTTAGTTTCACTCTCCAGTCATTTCATGACAGTGTCTAACAATGATTGCTCAGCCCTGATAGCGCCACCCACCACAGGGCTCCTGTGGCACAAGTGGCAAGCCACCACATGCCTGTGCATCAGTCTCCCCTCCACAAAAGAAGGCTAATATTAGCTTCTATAATTCAGCTACATCTGAGAGAAAACTGCATTTCTGAATTTGTAAAACCAGGCTCTAAATTCAGCATGGTGCTGTATAACCTAAAAGATATTGAGCAAATACAGGCTCAATTAGAGGTGTCCTTGGCCAAGGGCTAAAAACATTTCTTAGTTGTTTTAAGTTCTCTGGAGCCTCAAACACCCAGAAAGAAACCCCAAGGTCACAAACATCAGCCTGGCATCTGTCTCTGCCATTCTCTTGTGAAAGATACACTGGTCTTCACTTCCCATTCAGAGTGGACAGAGAGCCATACACTATTACTCCACTGTTGCAAGACACAAGACAGACTTCCAAAGTGGTCCTTCTGCATCTCTAATTGTACACACAGGGATGCTGAGAATTAGCAGTTGGAAAGCACTTCAGACAGCCACAAATGGAAAGCAACACAGAAGTGTTAAGCATCTAATCCTTCCTAAATCTTAGCTATTTGCTTTAAGAGTACAGCTTGCAGAGAACAAGCTGTATTCTATTTTTGCCTTGTGCATCAGTAAATTTGCCAGATAAGCACCAATTCCAGAATCTTTGCTGTTGATATACAAAGCAGAAATGACAGCTTTTGGACAGTTCATCAAGTCTATACTGCTAGCACCTCAGGAAAGCGAGGGGGGGGAAAAAAGAAGAGATTTCTAGAATCAACCAGAGTAAAAGGTCACTAAGTGAAAGCAAACAATCTATAATGTTGAGGGCTTTTTTTCCCCAACAATTTTCCAGATATAAGCTACTAGCAAATGTAATAGCATGAAATTGCTGATGGACATTTAAGACTACATAATACATCTGGACTCACAGCCACAGGAGTTAGCAAATAAACCTGCAGACACCAGTTTGTTGCTGCGACAAGGAAAACTCATATTTGCTCATAAGAATCCCCAAACATAGTATTACATATGTTTATAGCTTTAGTCTCAATGCCTAGGCTTGGTTTCTGGGGTCCAAAGCACTTCTGCAACTTGATATCCTGCGAAGGAAGTTTTACTTCAGTCTTTTATAAATCTTTCCTTTCAAAGTTATGAAAGGCAACTGGTTGGAGGGGGCAGGCAAGTGCTGGATCTTCTGAAGCACATGCTGCACCAAGGTATTTGGTGACACTGGTTTCTTATTCTGCACTGGTTCAACTAGTTTTACCATGGTGAAAGCAAATCGCATTTAGAAAGATCCCTTAGTCCTAAGTCTGCTCCCACCTTTCAGCATAGTCATTCTAGTTTAAACGAGAGATGTTTTAGGAGTGTGGCTCATTATAACACTTTTTAAAAAAAAAAATTTCCCAGAGGTCCTAAAGTAGAGCTAATGAAGTTAGCTGGTTCCATCTAACAATGACACTGAGGGAAGAGAACAAAACCATACTGGAAAGTATTTTATAAGAGAGAGAATGGATAATAATCCAGGATGAGCAAGTACCAGCTCAGAACAATGGCAGCATATAGATAAAGATGATGGAGTATAGAATAAAGAAGCAGCACTACTTAAATAATAATGAAAGCTATATGAAAATAAATTAAATCTTTCTCCCCTCTTCACTTATTATTGATTTATCAGCTGAAAGATTAAGAAGCCAAATCTGCTCATAAAATCTTTCTTGGCCATTTTCAGGCATTAAAGGATTACACCATGTGGATTCATTATGTTGCATGACTTTTGTCCCCATTACTTTTTCAGAGACCAAGGTTACGCTGATCTAATGAATGGCCGCTAGAATGTGGCTTTCTCAAACAAGCCAGAGTACAGAATTAAGCAAGAATATTGGATTTTTAATACAGCTATTGTTTCATTCAATTGAAGTGGACTTTGAAGCACCATGAAGCAAACAAAAGAATATTACATCTGCAGTTTGTCAAAAGGCCTGTCCTCTGTTAAAGGGCAGCAAGATTGTGTATATAGTGGAAGCAATAAGTGCTGGGACACCACAGTAAGAGAGCACACTTGTGAAGGAGGAAAGCAACACACTTGGTTCAAAACACTTACCCGAACTGTTGGGTAGCCAGCACTTCTCCCCTTTCCTCCTTCTGTACCTGCATCGCCTTCTTCCTTTCAACATTGGCCAACGTAGGAAAATTTCTACAAGAAAAAAAAACATTTTCACTGGCTTTTAAAGGATTCACTGTGCTTTCTCAATTTCCCCTTTACTAAACCAGCTTCCTCGCTAAACATTACAGATTTTTAAAACTTTTCATGGAAGTTTAACAGACTGTTTCTCTCTTAAAAGGGCACTGGTGAGGAAAAGAAACCTAAGTGCATTTATGCTTACATATCCAGATGGAAAAAAAAAAAATCAAAAATTTCTACCAAATTATCATGCTTAGATTTACCAACCCATCAAACAAGCGGCAGACAAACAATTTGGTTACAGTCGTGGACCCTCTCCTTGTCCCAACACATAAAAACATCATTTGGTACTCCAATTTTATTTTTATAGAACTTCAATTGGATTATTTGAATGACATTAAAAGGTACAATATACTTTTAGCAAATTAACAGTTAAGTTCTTGTAATATTAAAAGAAGGTTATAGGAACAGCTTTTGGGTGCACAAGACTCCTTTAATGTCAAAGTTTGGGAAAAGCACACAAGTTCCACTCAGAAAATATTCCACACTGACCTCTAGTTCATCAAAATTACTGCCCCTTTTTAATTCCAGCTTCAAGAAAAATTTTTAAGTCATGCAGATCAAAAGAAATCTACTGTTATAATCATCTCTCAAACCATCCCTCTGTTCCATTTCCTGCCTCTCTTAACATTCTTCCCTACAGACAAGTATCACAGTGGTTCTAACATGCAAAGCCCACAGAGGAGGCTTTTACCATCAAAGCCCAAAAATGGCTACACTAGCTGCTCTGCAAACATTCGTTAGCTTAATCCCAGTGCTTTGAGATAAAGGTGGTAAATGAGAAACACATGCACATACTCCCCCAGCTTCTGGATGAAAACACAAAGTATAAATATTTGATGTCTATTAAAATGGAGTAAAGAGAGACTCAGAACAGCATCTCACTGTATACAGTTATCAAACAAGACACATTATTTAAATATTTAATCTTATCACATGCCTTTTCCCCATTTTACAGCATGACTGTTAAGTGTCACATTGATTCAAGACAGCTTCAACCACATACCAAGGGAAAAAGAGAAGCATCTTCTATGAGACAAACCTAAACACACTACAGAACTTGTCTCCTTTAAGAGGATTTGAACACGAGCTGTCAACATCTATTTTCATTGGATTTCTCCCAGAAATCCGCCATACAGCTCAAGTGAGCACAGGGATGTGATGCTTTATCTCTGCTCTTCCCTGTTAGTCACATTTGTTCACCTCTGTTGTAACACTCCCAGCACACAGCAAACATGCAATAAGCTCTCTAATCTCAAGTTTCACATTGACAAAGACCCCTGTGTTTGGCACTTCTCCACAGCTTTAGATACTTTCCTTCCCACATGTAAAGGCTCACAGGAGAAGAGCGAGTTATAAGTAGTTATGCTCAAAAACTCCCCAAGCTTGTCATAGAAACTGGTTTTTTTTTTTTTAAATATAAGGGAAGACCCTAAATCCTAGAACAAAGGAGTCTTCAAAGTGCTCCAGTACTTATGCTGATTAAGGACATATTCAGACATGCTCTTGCAACATGATTTGAGACATGAATGCCTCCCACTTTCATTCCTATGAGTTACCACTCCCTCAATCGAGCCACCATAATGGACTGCACGAACGCTTCCAGTGCGATTCATTGCCAAGATCGACAGATTTCTCCTAAACCACCCTTCCAGCAGACAGAGGCAGTAACTAACAGCTGGCGAGAGCTCAATCACAAGTCCAGGTATGCCTGCAGGAGCACATCTGAAGGCACCTGTGGTGGCTCTGTGTATTTTCTCCAACGCTTCTCATTTTACTCACTGGTGCAGAAAACGTACCTATTCTGAGAGCACGCATGCAGTGTTTCATTTCACTCACAATGAGCACCTGTGACTATTCTTCCATCTAAGGACTTGGTGGGCAGTAAGCTCTAGACCTCCAAGTCTGCGGGTCACCAGCCTCGGTACATGGTAGACTGGGTTCACTCCTCTCCCAGCGCTCTGCTGTGGGACAAGGCTGGGTTAAACCTATCAGTGGGTCACAGTGGGACCCAGTGGGGCAAGTTGACTCCAGTTCACCTTGCAAGGACCAAGCAGACCAAAGGGGTATAAACCAAAGTTACTCACCCACTCCAATGTACCAGCCCCAGAACAACTCCAGAACTCATAAGGTATGGAAGCCCCAGCACAAAGAGGTCTGTGCACCTGCTAGCATTGGCTAGATCTACTCAGGGAGGCAGGGAAATTCAACTGGACCCTATGTGGAGGCAGATGCCTACAACAGAAACATTACGGTCTTGAGGTACAGCTTTATGGCAGGCTTTGTAAACTTCACTATCTAAAGGACAGCCACAAAGTACTCAAGAGAGGTCAAAAATCAAGAAGAGAGGAATTTAATCTATTTATATAGAGAATTCTTATTCAGGAAGGGTAAGTTTAGGAAGACCGCTCCTGAACATACGTGTGACAATGCAGAAGGTAGAACCTATACTGATTGAATCTCTCCACGTAAAAGGTCATATGTTTAAATCCAGTGAGCTGACTTGGGTTTGAACCCTTTGAAGATGGCATGCCCTCCTCCCCTAACAAAATGAGGTTCTTAAAATGCTACCTACAAACACAACTGAAGTAGAAAAACTAGCCCAGTGCTTATGTCCTGCAAATAGCTTGTCAGAGCTTGAATACAAACAACTTTGTCAGTCCCCACAAAGGCTTTACAAACCTAAGCAACTTATTGTAAAAGAGAGAGTTAAACCAGAACGTGATGGTCTGGCACAGCAGATTTCATGAAGCCAGTACTGCCTGAGAAGACAGCCCCATTTCAGAGCCGCTGCAGTTTCCAACCACAGACACCCCTATAATCCAAATTGGAAGTTTTACAGTATATATTGTCAGAGTAACACCAGAAAACTGGTTTTCAGGCTGAGTATATTACATATACACCGACAAAGTGAAACATGCAGATAAAGGTTACCCTAAGCTTCCAGAAACAGGGAATGGTGACACTGAACATTATCACTAACATGTGTTTTTTTGTGAATACATTTCTTTATTTCAATCAGGGAGTGCATTAGCCAGACCCATACAATCTTTTTTTCATAGACCAGTGTACTTTATCTTGCTCACATAAAAATAGGAGTAAACCAGCTCTTAGTAAAAAACCAGAGCTTTGCCAATGTCTAACAGAAAAGAGACCAGTTTCTATAGCACTTTACACAATGACTTTCTGAGTCAAGACTTATACAAGTTTATCTTAATAGGAACAACACTGTGACCAATAATCTGAGCTGGTCTTAATTGCCTATACACAACCAACAGCAAAGGGGACATGGATAGCCCAACGGGAACAATGAGACCCAAGAGATTAACTCTCCCACACCTGATGTTACCATGTTAGCTGAGGCAGTTTTATTGCTAATCCATCCCTGCAGATCAGACTAAAGTTTACTGTATCTATGTTTACCTTGATCTACCAACACATTCCTTCTACTTTGCTTCGCCTTCTCTAATTTACCAGGTACTAAGAAATTATTTTTCATATTACACATTTAACTACTACAAATGCAACACCAGGGAGGATTCCAAGTTACTCTAGAATTATCATTATTCAACTAGAGAACCACAAATTAATTAAAAGTGGTGTGGTTAACAGTACTGGACTTCATTCATTAAGTACACACTCAGCCTATGAGATATATCACAAGGAAATACACCAGACAACCCCTACCTGAACAAACCAACCCAAACAGATTAAAAAAAGGCAGCGGGAGGAGGAGGAGAATTTACAAGCAACACACCAGATCACAAAAATCTTCCAATGTTGTATTAGAACCTATGCAACAGTACATTTAACAATTCGCTTTAACACTAGAGCAGTCTTGACACATTCTTACTAATAACCTTTGCTCAAGAAGAGTTGGTGAGAAACAGATGGGCTAGCAAGACCCAGATCTCACTTGGGAAGAAGGGAAGACAGCAGTATCTCATTCTGACACATTAAGGAAAGGCACTGCAGATAATTCCCTTTAAGCTCATGTTTAAGAAAAAACATGCTGAAAACAGCACATTTCCCAACACTTGGAAAGGACAGGACAAATCAAAACAAAAATGTTGATGTCAGACTTCACAACCATCTGTCTGCAAAACAGAGGGAAACCCTAAGATACCATGGAACTTCATCTCTATTGCTGTTTGCTTAATTAGATTGCTTGGCTCAGCAGGTTCAACAGGGAAACAGCATTCCAATCCAGCATACTTCATCCAGACATACTCTTTACCATCTCTCCCCCTTCCCCTCCCTCTACATGAGTAAGGCTGCACTTTAAACACAGGCTCTTTCTAAAAGATTTTAAGCAGGATACACAACTGAGCAACACAGCAGCTAATTAAGAAGAAAAAAAGCTCAACTCTGCAAGTAATTATTTATAACGGCTGAAAGGACAAGTAAGACAGGATGCAGCACAGAAACACACGTGTTAAATCACTGCAACCTAATTAGAAACAAACTACTAATGACCTAAAATGATTCATTCTTAGCTCTGACCAGAGCTTCTAGAAAGAGAAAGGTTTTTTCCTGTCACCATAAGCCAAGACTGCTTAATAGCTCAGACTCCCTCTGGTGTCCTTTCTTTGTGTACAATACCATGTTTACTGTGAGTCAACAACAGACCTTCAGTACTAAACTGATGCTTTGCTGGTGACCCAATTAAAGCTTCACAAAAGTTCCAGATGGCTTTCTCTCTCTGCCTGTCCCCCACCCACTTTTTCTTTTTTTTCATTAAAAGAAGGATGCTCATACACTTCCTTGCTGTACAGAGAGTAACAAAAGCCACCCAGGTCGTCATTCTATACCCATCCATCACGGCTTAGTAAGGCGGCTTGAAGTACCAAAATACGGCACAGCACTACTCCATCTAGTGGCCTTAGTTTAGATAGTTCTAATCCCATGTCGCCTTTTTTGGTTGGTGGTTGTGACCACAAGACTTTATTTCGTTTGATTTTACTGCGTTTCAGCGAGCAAAGGCTTTCAGCAATGTTGTAACACAGCCAAATGATATTAATCTGTAAAAAACCCAATAGTATCTACTATAAGATTCTTTAGAAACTCCACAGAACTATCTCAGGCAGAGCATCACCCTTATAATTCACCATAAAGGTTGCTGTGATTCAGAGCACCCACTCCCCACGCAAACAGTACCTTAATCATGACTGCACATTCAATTCCTACTTCCCTAATGTTCTGGTAAACAATAGAGAACATACTGACATATACACCTTAAACATAATTTCAACACTTAAACCTTAGTATCAGCCACTAGACGGGAACTCTCCTGAACACCTCCCAAAACAGAAAAGTGTATCAAGTTAAAAATGAGTAGCAAAGCCTCACTCAAAGACTGTATATGAGTATTGGTCTTTTGCCTTGGGGCTATTGTTTAGAAAACTAGATGTAGGTCACTGAAAAACACGGAAGTAATATACAGACTGAAAACAAATAAAAATTAAGCCCTTAAGTATCTTTTGAATAAAAATCCTCCCCTAGAATGAAAATTAGCCTAACAAACTTGCCTAATCTAACATCTGTGCTTGTATTTGCACAGATCACGACAAATTTTAGTCAGTTTAACTATAACATTTTAAACATGAGAGAAAATAATTTCTTGCTTTTTTATCAACAAAAGCATATTTAAAAATAACCCCACCTATGGATTGTCTTCATTTACTAAAAAAGATGCAATTTGGTAGAAATAATGAAAAGAGTGATGGGAAGCAATAAAAATAAACATTCTACTATACATTCAACTCACTTCCTTTTTTTAACAAAAACACTGTATAAAATTTATTAAGGGAAGTCAAGTACACAGCAAAAATGTACAAAACACAAGCTGGATTCATCAGTAAGACTGCATCAGACAACTAGGTTTATTTTCACTACAAAAAACAGGTTACCAGTACACTGCCCTAGCTCATCACCACTGATCTCAAAATTAAATTTGTATCACTACCCACTCTGCATATTGGATTCTTGCTCAGAAGAACAAAATCCATGCACTGATCACTCATAAGACTATAAATCATGAACAGGAGTGAGCAAAGTCTGCAGCATCTTTCACCTGCTGGAAAAGGGCAGATTTTAATTTGTTCAACTCTGAGGAAAAAGAAAATCTGTGAGATAAGGTCTATGGAAGTATGAATTTTTAAGCACTTCAATCCTGGTCAATAGAAAAGAAGTTATAGGCTTTTACATCACAGAATAAGAAATAATAAGAAATACTGCATATAGGAGAACTTTACCTTACACCCTACAATGTAAGTTAGACTACCTCAGACATCATTCATTGGTGCTGTTCTCTTTCAATAGAAAAGCATCAAGCAATGCAGAAAGTCCTTAAAAAATTAGGAAAACTCCCTGTCACAGTCTAGTGGGACAACTTAAGCTGTGGAAACCTGCACACAGTGGAATGTATTAAAATTATAGTCAACACAACAGTTCTAGATTTTTTAGCTATTAGAAAAACACCACATAAACACACATTTCTGACCTGTAATTAGTGATCAGGCTAGGAGGACTGAGACATTCACCTAACCTGGGGTACAAAATCAAATATCTGGGAAAGCTACTTCCTTCTCAGCTGATATCTTGCCTTCTATGATAATATTTCAAATTCTTACAGTCTCTGCAGCTCACACTCTTGCACAGATCACTGCTGCAGGAGTTCTGCAGCGTCAGTGGAACAGCAGCAAGTACGTGCTGCTACTGCCCTTCATCTGTCATCCAACAATCACAGAGGGAAAATTCAGTAAAACAAATTCATAGGCCACAATTCTTACCTTTTTCTTTCTTCTCTCCATCGAGCAATCTCTTCTGGACTATCTAATTTTATTCTTTTAGCACCAGGTGCATGTGCCTAAGGAAAAAGTATTTCATAGATGTTTAAAAGGGGAAGGAAAAAACCAGGAAAAAGGGGGGGAAAAGCATCTTTTTATCACCTATAGTGGTATCACAGAGTTTTCACCCCCAAATTGGTGAGACTCCATGCAGTGATGAGAAAATTAATGTATTAAAAAATCCCATAATATTCAACATATTTTCATCCCCTTGTCTTAAAACAGATTCTGCTCAGAGATGACAGATTTTCTTGCCAGATGAATGGAAACAAACTACCAAAGAATGAGAAAGGGACTAAGGCAAAGATGGCATAGACTCATGCTTTGGACCCAGATGGATACTTACGTTTTTCCAGTGTATCTGAACTATCTTCTCATGTGCACTGAAACTGCAACCTTCTTCTGTGCACTGCAAGGTAAGAAGGTGAACTTAAAACACATCAGATGACACAAATTATAAATGAGCATTTCAGCACACTTCAAACAAACTCGGTGACAGATGCCTGTGCAGTCTGTTATACAGAATGGTTAAGCTACTTAGTTTCCAGACAAAGGCGACTGTAAAACCAGTAAGAAGGGATAATGTAACTTTTAAATGTCATCTGACTTCAGAAAAACCAGTGTAGCCAATGCTGCTCACAACTGGAGATAATGTGAAGTTACCTAAGAGAAAAATTGGCAAGACTTTCAAATTTTGATACTTCTTTGCAATAAAGGAGTGGATTTTTAAAATGTCTTGCACACAAAAATTGTACATGCTGTACTGATGTCAATTAATTAATTCCTATCGTTTAACAAGACTTCAGAAGAAAAACATTTAAAAATACTCCAATAATAAAACCAAAAATACAACTAAAACCTCCCTTACACACAGCATTCAGAAAAAAGTCCTCCACTAATACTTTGCATAGCTCTGGAATCTCTCTGCTAAGTCTTCCATTCAAAGAGTAACTACAGATAACTACTTATCAGGCAGAAAGTTAAAAATCAAAGTGTGAATAAAAGAAGCCAAACTCTTCAACCTCTTTATGCTGTGAAATATGTTCATCATACTTCTCCTGGTTTTTATAGCCACGGTCACAGGTATCACAATAATGAGAGAAAACTGGTTCTTTCTTCTTTTTGG
The DNA here is from genome assembly GCA_013396755.1 of Sclerurus mexicanus. Classification (NCBI taxonomy): domain Eukaryota; kingdom Metazoa; phylum Chordata; class Aves; order Passeriformes; family Furnariidae; genus Sclerurus; species Sclerurus mexicanus. Next base: position 902,688 of record VWZF01005682.1, on the reverse strand, counting down.
TCTGAAAAAAAAAATAATCTCAAGATCACAGTTACAAGATACTCTAAATTAGTTGTGAAACACCATCATGAATATTTTTGATAATAAAGCCATCAGTTACACATTTCAAAAGTTTCAAAGATAAGCCAGCACAACAGGAAAGTGAAGTTCAAATCAGTTATCTTCTAAACAAAGTGCCCTGCACTCTTCTCTTCTCTTTCCACTACCACCTTTCAATCAGTTATTACTTCTGCAAAGGTACCAGGCTGGCACAGACTTACTGAGGGCTGTGAGGCAAACCAGTCTTTTCAAAGTACTGAAGGGCTGCTATAGGGTCTGCCTGGAGCCTTCTCTTCTCCAAGCTGAACAACCTCAACTCCCTCAGCCTGTCTTCACAGGAGAGGTGCTCCAGCTCTGTGATCATTTCGGTGGCCCTTCCCCGGACCTGCTCCAACAGGTCCATCTCTCTCGTGTTGGAGAACCCAGTCCATACCTTTGGATTGTTATTTTCTTCTGGACGTTTACCAAACGCAGGCACTTGCTTGCCTTGCCATTTCTGGCAGAAATTACCATTTCCACCTTTGGAACAGAAAAAAAAGAAAAAAAGAAGAATTAAAAAAAGAGACATTTACACAGACAGCTGGTAAAACACATTCCCTCCTCCTCCCTCGGTGGGCCCGCTGAAGGGTCTAGGGAAGACAGAAGACAGGGAAGAGATGCGAGAGGGCTGCACGACCAGCACGCTTAGACAGGGAGTGTCCCCCACCGCCCAAGGGTTCCGGACAGCCACAGGACCCTGTGTGGGACGGGAAGGAACCCGTGGGTCCAAGAGACGGCTTGTCCCGCTCTCCTTACCCGCGTGGGGGCCCTGCGGCCGCGCCCCATAGACCTGCGGGTGCCAGGCGGCGGGGGATGCGTAGCCATTCGGGGATGTGTATCCGCTCGGTGCCAGGTAGCTCTTGGGCTGCAGGTACCCCTCGGCAGGCGGGTACCGCTCCGGCTGCGCGTAGCTCTGAGCAGGGGCGTAGCTCTCGGTGGGCTGGGAGTAGTTTTCGGGCTTCGGCTGGTAATCCCCGGGCTGCGAGCAGCCGTCGGCGGGAGGGCAGCCCTCGGCGGGGGGGGCGCTCTGGGGCTCGGGGGA